>CM076675.1:101922450-102202450 GCA_038501925.1 Xenopus petersii | reverse complement strand
TAGCCTGGGGTTCTTTGAGATCTTGTGAAGTATTGAATGTCTTGTTCTTGGTGTAATCTTACTGAATCAACTATTACCAGGGAAGGTGTTGAATTGCCTGTACATGATGTGCCTGACCATGAAATGGTGGAGTCTACTTTTTAGACATAGTTTAGTAACCTTTTACAACCTGGTGAGCATCATGTTTCATAGATCGTCAGAAATGCCCTTTGTTCAAGGCAAGATACACTTCCACAAACGTTCTTTGTTTAGATAAGTCCTGAATAGTGAAGAACTAGATTTGTGTTTTTCAAAAGAACTGAGAATCCTGTAAGTGCACATACTTTTCCACACACAAATATATATAATAATATACTGTATAATGTTCTCCGTATCCAGTTTTAGGACTTTTCTGAAATATATGCGGAAATATTTAAAATCAAAAAGGGTTTACAAACTATTAAACACCGCTGTATATTTTATTCGATCTATGGATGGATTGCTGAAACAACAATGTTTTCATATACAGCTATGGGATCTATTATTGTGAAACCTATGAAATAGTCATATTTATATAAATAGTTCTTATTTGTATTTCCCTTTTCTATGTAATAATAGAACAATAACATTTACTTGATGGTAGCTAATTTAGCATAAATGCTTGTTCTTAGCAAACAATGGTTTCTATTTTAAGTTTTTTAGTAGCCATCATTTTGCCACAAATACCTCTCTGAAAAATGGAGGTCACAAGCATAATAGATAAATATATAATAAAGATAATAGATCTCATACCTGTATCTATAACATTAAGAACTGGGCTCATACTAGAGGCTTCAAAAAAGTCAGATAACTACTATCCTAGATATATGTCCAGAGTGTTGTGTGCAAAAGGCAACCATTATTTTTGGAACAATCTTGCCAATGATCATCTTAGTTAACTATTAAAGATATTACTTTTACATTTTTTTCTTGAATGTTTGGTTAATTTGGACCGAAAATGACTTGGTTAACTTGCATAGTACTATTTTAAACTTTACATATATAATTTAAAAAGATTGGCAGATTTAATATGGGACAAGTATTAGCTCTCGATTGGAAAACATCTCTGAATGCCTGAAGATGATGGTGACTGTTCCACGTAAACATTTCCATCAAGCCCAGAGTTTCTTCACTGACAAAGCTTGACCAACATATGTTCCTGTTGAGGGATAAGAGTATTGATTTTTAGTTATTCTTCCTGCTTCCTGTAAATAAAACATACATGACATGGGCAAAAGTTTGTGAATTTTCCACTTCACAATAACAAAAGTAAAGTTTGACAAGAGCTAGTGGAGCAAGACAGAATTTTGACAAACTGAAAGGTTTGAAAAGGTGCCATTCTATGAAAGTGCCACTTTAAACTATTCAGTAAGACCCATTCTAGTGCAAATGTTTGTCTAAGGAGAATGCATGTCTGTATGTTCAATTTAAGCATCTGTAATACATGGTTGTGGCTAAAATAGCCAAATCCATTTCTTAGACAGCACTCACGTCCTTTTGGTCATGTAATGTATTTCAACAGATGTCATACAGATTAATTCTAAGTTTGAAAAATGTTTAAAACATTGCTATAATTTAAATAATATGGAAAGCTAAGCAAAAGTTATGCCATTTTTCAGGACATGTTGCTGAGCAGATCACTTTTTACTGAAGTTTATCAATGAGTTTTAAATAATTCACTATATTAAAGGGATACTTTTATGGGAAAACATGTTTTTTTCAAAATGCATTAGTTACTCGGTTTAAAGGAGACTTAACCCCTAAAAACAAATACAGGTAGAAATGCTATATTTTATATACCAAACTTACTGCACCAACCTAAAGTCTCAGACCCTCAATAACCGTAATTATCCAGGACTGCAGGGTTGTACACAGAGGGTCACCATCTTGTGTTTTGTTAAGTGTGTCATCGACATACACATGCTCATTGTGCTCTTAGATATTGATGAGAAGCAAAGTTTAGGGACCATCACAAATTATCAAGCAGAAAATGATGTTTGCCTGTCATAGAAGCTGATGTTACAGGGCTGATTATGAAATTTAAGTGAAATATAAACTGTGCTGGTGTCAGCTGCAATCTAATGAGAATCGTAATTCTTTACTAATCAGCATGGTATTGTGACTTTTATATTCAGTGTGTTCTGTATATTGCAAGGTCCTAAACTTGGGTAACTGACAGCAGCACAGATGTGATGTGAACAGATGGGGAGCTACTGGTGATACATTTAAAGCTACAGATTTTCATAATTATTTAAAGGGTTGTGGTTACCTTCGACTGGTACAGAACTTCAAAACATAATGTGCAGCATTTCTAGCCTCCTTCTTTGTTAAGCTATAGTTCTCCTTCAAGTACTTAGATACCTGATACATTTTATTGTGTTGTAATATGTATCTGTAGATAAACAGATATGTTTTTCCTCAGGACACTGGTCAAGATGGAGTTTCATCCCCAGCCACTCCAGGGCAAGCCAAATCAAAGGTATCATTACACTTCTGCATCACTTCACTTTTCTATTATCCTAGATCTTCAGTCCATTAGCAATCCTTTGCTTGGATAGTTAAGTGAAATAACATCTGAATAACCAAGGCTCAGCTCTGTCCTGCTTTAGGATTACAGTCCTCAAACATTTGTGGGGTTTAATACCTACCTTTTAATGTTAAAGTATTTTAATTTCAGCTACCCTCAAACATCAAGGACCATAGCAATATAAAACAGAATATTTTTGCATTAAACTCCAAATATTGTAGTACATTGTATTAATGTTGTTAATAGTACATTGTAATTAATGTGTTTTATTAATATCTGTACCTTGTGTTGCCTTCTAGCTGGATACATTGCCGAAAGAAGAACTCATCAAATTTGCAAAAAAACAGATGATGCTGATTCAGAAACTTAAGACAAAATGCTCAGGTAAAAATAAAGCTTGTATTGTTTGCTTTGTCTTTAGGCATGCTTACCTTAAAATTTCACATTATTTCTTAAACCTTATCTGGAAAGCTCCAAATTGAGGGAAGGCTATTTACCATTGAGTAAATTTTAAGCAAATTATTAAAGTGTGTTTAGCTTATTTACTTTCCCTGTGATAATAAAACCGTACCCTGCACTGGATGATTATTAAGCTATCATAAATCCATATGGGTAAATATGGTAAAAATAATTATCTTTTATTTATTTAACAATAATTTGTAGAAGTATTTAATAACTCTTAATTAGGAAATTAGAGAAAACTCGTTTACCCTTTTCTGCCTCTTTTCAGATTTAGAGAAGGAAATCGAAGGTCACAAATCAAAACCCACTACAGAAGGTGTAGATGATGTTGTGCAGGTAAAATATATTTGCATTGTTTTGAATGTTAATTTCTAAAACAATTTTGTGAATTCTTCTAATTTGATGATTAAAATTACATCTATGGGATCTCTTATCCAAAAAACGCTGAGCTACCATCTCAATTTTAAGCAGATAATTCACATTTTTGAAAATTATTTTCTTTTCTTTAATCTAATTTATCTAATAATAAAATGGGTTTGACAAACACATATTAGCGGCTAAACTTTCCTGTTGGGTGTATTTAATGTTTGAACTTTTGTTTAGTACACTTAGGAGAAGATTTATCAAAGTGTAAAATGAAAGCTCACCACAGAATAACTCACTCGCTTTCTATTCATGCCTGTAGAATTTTCTAAGCATATTTATTAATGGGTGAGAGTTCACCATTTGATATCAGGGCCGGAACTAGGGGTAGGCAAAGTAGGCACGTGCCTAGGGCGCAAAGCTCGGGGGGTGCCCAGCACGTACCTTTAGCTGCTGCCTACCCCAGTCCGGTGTGAAGTCCTGCTCCTTGTGCGCATGCGCGCGCCTACATGAGAGAAGTGTGTCATGCGCGATGACGTGACTGCGCCTATTTAAGGGGAGTGTGGCGTGTGCTGGACGCGGCTCTTAGCGTGCATGCACGCGCGCTCTGTGGAGGGGGCGACTCGGCGGCCGAGTTGCCTGGGGCGCCAGGCCAGTATGGCCCAGCCCTGGATAATATGCTTCTAAAATCCCATAGGAATGACTAGACAGTTGGTGAGTTATTCTGTGGTGAGCTCTAATTTCACATTTTACACAAATCTACCCCTAAATTGCTTTAGTTTAGTACGGACTATGCTCAGTTCTTATAGATTGGGTTGTTTGTCTATTTAGTAAAGTAGGTTGTTTTATATAACAAATTTACAGTAGTTGAACTACTATTTCTGAACTAATGCAATCTTACCTTCTCCTTGTAGTGGGCCATGTTTTTAATTTCCGTGAATGTGCATTACACCATAAATAACATAATACAACCACAATTGTTGACTTCACAATTGTTAAATTCCTTTAGTTTGACCCCAATATCTGAGGTATACTGTAGTATACTTTACTTCGATGAATAAAAAATGTAGTTGATCATGCAGATCAGGTGGCAAAGTTCTTGGTATTAATATAATTTTTCTTTCACCAGGCTCTCACTGATCGTCTAGATTCTGTCCTGTTAGAAAAAGCAGAAACTCAACAGCAGCTGGTTATGCTTAAGAAAGAATATGCTAAAATTAAAGTGGAAGCTGAGGTACAGTATGTGTTTCTTCTTGAATAGCAAGAATTCTGGTTGTTTTTCTTTTTTTTCCAGCTAATTTTTTAACATCAATGTTGAAAGCTTATTATATTATACAGATGAAGCAACTTTAGTTTGTGTGTTTGACACAGAATAACTAAACCCAGATATCCCACTTATCCCATTTAACACCGAAAATTGCATCACAGCATCACATATAATTAAAGCATTCACCACAATGCATTAAATGAGTTAAGATGACTTGATATGTCATGACGCATTTAACACACAAATCCAAGTGGCTTCATCTGTATATATAATAATATTGCAGTATAAAGTTCATTTAAAGTTAAGGCATTTGAATCATATCTTAATATTATTTTGCAGGATTCTGCTAGGAAAGCTTCAGAATTGCAAAGTCATTATGAGCAATCAAATGGCTGTTTGTCAGAAAGGATTGAAAAAATGCAGGATGAAATAAATCAAAACCTGACTAAACACAAGGAAGAGGTAGAAGCACTGAAAAGGGAGCTGAAAGAGGCATATGACAAACTGGACCACCGATGTAACCAAGAAGGGGAGATTACAAAATTAAAAGTAGATGTTGAGCAAATACATTCATCATATGAGGAGCAGATTTCTAAATTGCAAAAAACGTTGGATGCAGTCATTGGAGAAAGGAACAAGGAAATAAGCAAGTTGAACGATTCTCAATTATTGGTTTATGAGCAACACCAGCATGAAATTCAAAACCTTAATGAACAGCTTCTTAAAGTAACAAATGCACACCAGAGTGATGTATTAGACCTTAAAAGTCAGCTTGAATCATCAACAGTAGAGTATGTGAAACAAAAAGAGTTGCTAAACCAGTACAGGGAAAAAGAAAATATGTTGTTGGAAGAAATGGAAAGAAATAATAAGAATCATGCCCTTGAAGTAAAACACCTTAAAGAAAAATTTGAGGGAAAGAGCACAGTTCCTGAAGCCCAGACAGTTGTACCTGAAGTTATAGAAGATAAAGTATTACTCTTAGAAAATCTTCTGACAGACCTAGAGTCACAACAAAGTATTTTACAAGAAGAACTTACATATACTAATAATGTGAAAGAAAAGTTAGAAACTGAGCTTAAGAACTTAAAGAGTGAATACTTTCATGAACGAGAAGAATTGGAATTTAAGATAAATGAACTGCAGCTTGCTATAGAAGAATACAATGGCTTGATTGAAAAATTAAAATGTGAGCTTCAGGTTGCAAAGAAAGATTTTGAAAAGTCAGAGAAACAGTACAGTGAAGCTATCCAGGACATGAAACAGCAGCACTTACAGGAAATAAATGATTTGAAACATTCAATAGCATCACAGTCTGACAATGAGAAATCTTCCTTTGCACATGATATGCAGCTTCTCAGGGAACAAAATGACAAACTGCATCAGGAAAAATCTGAAGCTGTAAGAAGTTATGAGAACTTGAGGGAAACACTTGTAAGCCTTCAAGAGGAACTGGGGGAATCTGCTGGAAAGATCAGCAGGGAGTTTGAAGCAATGAAGCAACAACAAGCAATAGATGTCAATGAGTTGCAGCAGAAATTGAGAGCAGCATACAAAGACAAGAATGACCTACTTGAAACTGTGAACCGGCTGCAGGCTGAAGTAGATCTTTTATTGGGCAAGCAAGCTGAATGTGAAGAACTTCAGCTTCAAATTACGAACTTGCATCAGAAGAATGAAGAAGTGGTTGCCACTCTACACAGACAGGATGAGATGTTAAAAGACATGGAAATACAAATGGGTCAAACTACCATACAAAATGAAGAGGTATTTTCTACCATAAAATCATCAACTGAGCAAATCAGTAAATTGCAGGAGATGTGCAAGACTGAACAATCTAAAGCTCTGAGTTTGCAAAAGGAAACAGATGGACAGGCAAATCTTATTTGTGAATTAACACAAAAAAATGATCAGCTGACAGAAAAACTCAGTGAATCTGAAAGCATTTCAACTGACCTTAAATTGCAACTGGAAAAATTACTGTTGGAGAAACAGAAGGAGCATGAATCAAATACATCTCATGACGAAATGTTAAATCTTAAGGAAGAAAAAGACATGCTGAGTAAAGACTTTGAAAGGCTTATGACTGAACACAGCAGCTGTCTTACATTACAAGAGGAGCTTCAGGAGAAGCTGACAGATGCTTATAATGCGAAAAGTGACCTTCTTGAAACTGTGAAAAAGCTTGGAGAGGAAGCAAAAGTTTTATTATCCAGGCAGACTGAATGTGAAGAGTTACAGCTTCAAATCGAAAACTTACAACAAAAGAATGAAGAAGCAGTGACATTGCTACACCAAAAGAGTGAGCTGCTTAAAGACCTGGAAGAAAAATTGGGTCAAGCTAAGGTGCACAATTCAGAAGTATTCTGTGCTGTCCAATCTTCAGGTGAGGAAATAAATAAACTGCATGATATGTGCAAGTCTGAACAAGCCAAAAATTTGAGTTTACAAAAAGAGATTGAGGATCAGGAACAGCTTAAAGCCAGGTTTAAGCAAACTATCGAGGAACTGACAGAAAAACTTCAAGACTCCATAAAATGTAAGGACAACACTGATAATGAAAGAGAAAATCTACAACAGCAAGTTCAAAGTTTACATATGTGCAAAAATGATCTTGAAACAGAGTGTCGAAAGTGTCAAGATGAAGTGCTGAATATCAGTAAAGAAAAGGAAATTTTAAGTAACGACTTTGATAGGCTTATGTCTGAACACAATGAATGTTTTACTTTGAAGCAGGAACTAGAAGAATTAAAAATGAAGTTCCAGCTGGTCGCGGAAGACAAAGAACAGGTAACAAAATTTCTTGAAAGTGAACAGCATCAAATCGAAGCAGTAAAATCCCAGCTTATTGTTCTTAGAGAGACATTATCAATTGATGATGCGGAGCAAGATATTATTCATATGCTGCAATCTATTAATGAGGCAATGTCTCTGATAAATGAAGAGAAACAGAATATGATTTTACAGAGGGATGAGAAATCTGTTGAATTTGAGAGACTTCAGGAAGAAGCGGAGTCTCAGAGTGCAGAGTTAAGAGCAATATTAAATGACTACTCTAAAGAGAAGGTGCTTCTGAAAGAAGAGTTAGATGAAACGCTAAGAGACAAGGAGGCTCTGCTAAATGATTTAGTAGAGATGAAAAATGCACTGGAGAAGTCAAACCTCGAAAACAAGGACCTCATTACAGGTCTTGAAAATTTAACAGCAGACCTGGAGACTTTAAAAAAGGAAAAAGTTGAAATGCTTTTGCAGTTCAACCAGGAAGGTCAAATGAATTTACAATCTTTGATGGAAAGCAAGGAGTCTGATATGAAAGTACTCACACTGGAACTGAACTCTGTAAAGGTAAGCATATATTTTCTTTGTATGCATTATAAACTAAGAAAATGCACGCATGTACTGTATGAAGAGATTCTTCTCTTTTGTACATTATGTAAGTGGACCGGGTGTATCCATGCATAATCCAGTGAACTTTTAATTTTATTTTTAAAAAAGCGGGATCATGTATTTTTAAAAATTGTTTAGGGAAAATAGGCAATTTATCTAAGAAAATTGGACCAATATTAAAATCTCTCTCTTTATCTTAATCATAGTGTCAATACCCATGTTACAATTAAGATGCCAACAGCATGTAACTTGCCAATAGCAATCATTTTTATTTGGATTTTGTCTTAAATCAAATCTTGAAAAATGTTTTGGGATTTGGCTGAAACCTCAACAAAATTTTGGATTTGGTGTTTCTTTTATTTGTTAAACTACAGAAACAGAAATCTAATATTAATCTTCATCTAGGTGTTTAATATTGTAAAGTCAAATTAAAGGAGAAGGAAAGCTACGGAGGCATTTTATTGCAAATAGATTAGCTGCAATAGTGCAAGCTAGAATGCTATATTTATTCTGTAGAATGTTTTACCATACCTGAGTAAAAAGCTCTAGAAACTCTCTGTTTGTTTAGGATAGGAGCTGCAGTATTAATGTGGTGTGACATCACTTCCTGCCTGAGTCTCTCCCTGCTCTGGGCTCAGATTACAGTAGAGAAGGGAGGGGTGGGGGGAGAGGAGCAAACTGAGCATGCTCTTGCCCAGGGCAATGAGTTTTAAGCTGAAGGCAGGAAGTCTGATACAGAAGCCCATGTGTACACAATAGAAGGAAAGAAACCAGTATTTCTTTTGACAGGGGACTCAGAGCAACATTACTTTGGGGTTTACTGGAATATTTAGATGGACCTTTCTGATAAGGCTTACTTAGTTTTAACCTTTCCTTCTCCTTTAAACATTTGATTTTGAATGTAGTGTTCTTGAATTTCATATAGTATCAGACCTTTTTGGTTAAACTAATTCCTGTAGATGTATTGCTATGCAGTTCACCACAGTTCATACATTAATATATGTTGTTGCAGTATAATACAGCTAACTAGCTTGATGTCTTAATTTATGATGACTTCTTTTCTGCTTAGTACAGAGCAAATATTACTCTGATCTGTCCGAATGTGACCTCAAGTTAAACTAACTTTTCTGGGGTTTACAACAATTCCTTTCATAAAAAATTTACATCAGGCATGTCCAAAGTATGGATCTTGTGGGAAATCCTGAGGTGGTGATGTGGAAAGTAGAGTCCTGTGTCCTTATCCATGCTCCCCTGAATTGGGGGTTATGAACACTATGAAAATGTTGTGATCCAACTTGTACAGGACAAATCAATGCAACAAGTTGTACAGAAAACACATCCTTGTAGTCATACTAATGCCCATGCCTAATTGGCAACCAGATCTCTTTTTTTTTTTGAGCAAATTGGCAAGCTATTGGAATGTGTACGCCGTCTATAAAATAAAGTTTGCGGTTAATGAAAAAAAGAACTTACTTGTGACAAATGCAATAGCTTAAATATGCGCCTTCAGTCAGTTCCCACTTCTGCCCTCACTTGTCTGATCTGGTCCAGTGCAGTCTGTCTCGTCGCCCCCACCCACACATTTTCACCTCACCAAATCTGGCCCTCGTTGCAAAAAGTTTGGACACCCCTGATTTACATAGTTAAATAAGACATACTGTATGTAGAAACTTGAGTGCAAGTTAATCACAAACCAAATAATTTTCTGACCTCAGGCATGCTCACTTGGGGTGCCCTTCATTATTATAATTGATTACCTAAGACCCTAGGCCAGTGCTCAAATTCACAGAAAACGTCATTGGTTCCTATGATTTGACACCCCTATTGATTATACATATGTTACCTTTTTGTAGCAGTGATCTCCTATTGTTTTTATATAACAGGGCAAGACATAGCTTTTTATAAAATCGTATGTTCATCAAAAAAGTAGTCTAACTTTAATGTTCTCAGATTTATTGGTGTTAAGTAATGTATCACATTAAAGGAAAACTATACCCCCAAAATGAACACTTAAGCAATAGATAGTTCATATTATATTAAGTGGCATATTAAAGAATCTTACCAAACTGGAATATATATTTAAGTAAATATTGCCCTTTTACATCTCTTGCCTTGAGCCACCATTTCGTGATGGTCTTTGTGCTGCCTCAGAGATCACCTGACCAGAAATACTTCAACTCTAACTGTAACAGGAAGAAGTGTGGAAGCAAAATACACAACTCTGTCTGTTAATTGGCTCATGTGACCTAAAATGTATGGTTTGTTGGTATGTTTGTGAGTACAGTGAATCCTACGATCCCAGGGGGCGGCCCTTATTTTTTAAAATGGAAATTTTCTATTTATGATTACCCAATGGCACATACTACTAGAAATGTATATTATTATGAAAATGGTTTATTTACATGAAGCAGGATTTTACATATGAGCTGTTTTATACAATATCTTTTTAAAGAGACCTACATTGTTTGGGGGGTATAGTTTTCCTTTAATATTTTAATGTTCCATGGAACACTAAATATACATCAGTTGCATATTTCTTACTTCTGAGACACAATTCATTTAGTGATACCACTGATGATAATCCAATAGCTCTTGGGCAGAAAAGTCAAAATCAGTTTATTTTTACGATAAAATACAATTCTTTTCTGTTTTTATTTTGCTGTGTTTTCTTATAGGATTCACTTTCAAAATCAAAGGCACTGGAACTTGAGCAACAATCTCATATATCAGAACTTGAAATTAAAATAGGTATTGTATAGAAATTCTCTATGACCTCACCACATTTGCTGCTTTTGGAAAATACTAGGCTTTGATACTTTCTCAGTAAATTAAATGTTTTGTGATCTGTGTGTAGACATTGACTCAGGTCTCAACTGTCTAATCTAGGAAGACCCTTGGCTCAATATGAGCATGATACGAAGGACTTGTGTTGAAAAGTCTGTATTATAACTGATTATAAATGCCTTATCCTCAGGATGCTGGAAAATGAAGGTGGCTTAAATTTCAGTCTTTACTCTGTTTAGTAAAAGAGATAACAAAAAATAGATATTTTTAATTAAACCAACAGGCAAAATATTCAAAATATTTTTTGATTTGTTTGAAGTTTTTTTTCCTTGGTGGGAGGGCCATTAGGCTACTTAAGGGCTGTAATTAATGACTGCCACATCACCTGACAAAGGGGCCAGCCCCAGAAACGTTGTGAATTTTTGCTTGACACAATAAACACATAGTGGTTAACCCCCCTGTAGCAAGTGCTACTGCGTGCCAGTACCTCGTTTTTTCACTCCATTGTATTCTGGGGATGGCCTTCTCCTTTAAGGACTGAGCACCTAGCTACAGCAACAAAGGAGGGACAGGGTGTGCATGCGAGTTTCACTTTATTCACCAAAAGTGTTGCTGATAGGAGTGGGCCATTTATCACACAATGGGACAGGGTGCAAAATACAAAAAAAAAATTAAATGGGAAAAAAAAAATAAGCCCCATGTTTTTCACAGTTTGCTGTTGATGATACACCATAGGCAATGCCTGTATCTGGACAGCTTACGGGCATATATTAATGTCTCAGGGGTAGTCCACAGCCATCCATTCAATGTCTTTATGCATGTTGGTAAGCCTGCTGGATGAAAAATTGTCTCACAGTCTTTGCTGGGGCAGTAGGGAACCCTGGAATAGATTCATGATGTCCTTGGCTCAGATCAGTTTGTAGATTGTTTTAAGTTACTAATTTGTCTTGATATATGAGCCGGATTTTTAACATCCAGTGTTCCAGTTGTAATGGTAGGAGTTGTCCCACTACATTCATCCAGCAGAGAGGCAGAAGAAAAAAGTGAGACATGGCACTGCCTTCAAACTCCCAAAACTGTGAAGTTTGATTTGATGGAAAAGGGGACAGCAGCGATAAACACAATATCACTTCTACAATTTCAATGGGGTAGTTCAGGATTTTCTAATCAGCATAGGTAGAGACAGCGACGTAGATCCAAATAAAAAAACATTTCAACAGTGCATACACTTTCATCATTTGTATGCAGTGGGGAAGGATTTGTGGCAAGGATTCTTTCTACGAAGCCAGATAAAGTAGACTTATGCAAATTGCACACAAATATTTTTATTCTTTACTGTGTATTGTATAAAAATATATACATATTTTATGTAAAATAACCATTCCATGGAATTTTAACCAATGAGCACATACCTGTACTGCTTAAGAACTTTTTTATTTGTCTATTTTAATTGTTTTGTTTGTCGTTGTATTGTTTAATATTTATACTGTTTCATTAATGTATATTTTTTGTTTCTGATTTCTGTGTTTTCATGTTCACTTCATCTTTAAGCAAATCTGGAAAAATGTTCTAAAGAAACAGAAGAAAAATGTAATAAAATTAAAGCAGTTGCAGTTAAAGCCAGGAAGGAACTGGACAGCTGTAAAAAAGAGGTAGTATTCTGGATGCTTATGATTAAAGGATTGTGTCCTGAAATGCATAAAGTGTATTATCTATGCAGGATATTGCAATAACTCTGCCTTTCTTCTTATCAGAGTGCCATCTCCTTTTTGGTTTGGTGAAGTATTCTGGATTATATATGCATTTGTCTTTCTAAGGATGTATTTGCTTTATAGTAATGGCGATACTTTGTGTGTGCTTGCAGGCATGATGTTAGATTGTGGTAACAGTCTCTCTCTTATGGAAAGATTTTAATTTAGTTACAGACAGGCATGTCTGGTCAAATTTGCAGGTAAATTGTCCACTCTGAAATTCTGTAATATGGTTTACAAAACCTGTCTGCTCCAATTTGAAATCCTTAAACAGCAGGCCAACATTACATGGGGGCCCCATAGTTCAATCATTGAGCCTGACTAGCCAGTAGTGTGGCCCAGGTTTACAGCCATGTATTTTCTATTGCCAGGCAGTTTATCAGGCAGTCTCATATCAGTGTCACAGTTACAAGCTGAAAATATTGTAATAATTACATTGTGGCATTACAAGGTGTAACTAAGGTTGCTAATTTGATATGTATATGTATCTTGCAACTTAGCACTGTCTGACCATGTAACATATAGCAGAAAGGCAATGAGATGTGTGCAATATATTTGTAAATATTTCAGTCATTTTATTTTCAACTTTATTTCAACTTTATTCTCTTAAGAATCAGTCAATAAAAGAAGAACTGCAGAAGACTAGATCAGAAAGAAACCAATTTACATCTTCCATGAAGGATCTTGTTCAAAGTGCTGAAGGATACCAGGTATAGCAAGAAATTACCTTTATAATAGAAATACACAAATGTCATCTTTCATCCCTGGGCAATCACTTACATTCATATCTATGATTATTACAATGTGAGTTTTCAAAGCATCCATGTCCCATTATACTAAAGGCAGGCTGGAGGTATTAACTGCAGTTATCATTAGTGGAAGAACAGCAGTGATTATAACTCCGCTCTCTGCTTTGTTGGTGCTCACCATAGCAATGCTGTGCCGCACTTCCTGTCACCACTTCATGTCCTCATGTTGAGCATTTCCCATATGTTTAAAACCCCAGTCTGATGTTGGCCTTTAAGTGGTTGTTTACCTTCCAAACACAATAAACAGGGTGCAGACGTTGTTACAAATTACTGCATTAGTTGATCTTGGCAGCATGAGTATAAGAATTGTTTCAACTAATGTATCAAATTGTATATATATTATAGCTACTCCAGGGAAACATTTGAAGGTGAAAACTGAAACTTAAATATTAGAAAAATGGTCAAAAATAGAAAGCCATTTTAAAAAGTTTTTATTTATCTGGTATTATGTGAAAGCAACTGAACTGAGAAAAAAAGTGATTGGAAGGTGAACAACTACTTTAAGGTACATTGTACTCCCAAAAATTCCTTAGTGAGCTCTGAAACTCTGGAAGTTTTTCAGAAACCTACTTCTCCTCAGAAGTGATTTTGCAGGGTTCACTAAAGCCTCTTGTAGGTTAGACCTTTTCAATTCTACTTTGTGAGCCCAGTGTAATTCCACAAACATCTTTTTTTTTTTTTTCCTGTGACAAAAGCCAGAGACAATAGGCAAAACAACCGAAAAGAAAATATTGTCCACTATGCTGTTTGAATGATCTGTGTTAACGATTTGCTTCTGGTACTTATGGGTTGGCATACACAGAATGTAATCCTTATATACAGTACAGCAATATGAAGAAGTATTCTAAATGATCTCTTTAGTTGTCATAACTAAACTGTGGTAAAAACAGTACTACATCAATCAAGAACACTACTTAGCTATCAGCTTTTGCTACAATCGGAATCAAGGCCTAACAACCTACTCTCCCAAAAGCTTTAAGATTTTTATTCAAATGCTTTTATACAGAACTTCTGTGGGTTGGGACTTCAAGGGAAAAAACTTAAAGTTTGATGGGGAACTTCATATTGGTATTTTGAATCATTAATGTATTTCTAGAACCTCGTGCGAGAATATGATAGGCAAGTAGAGCTGCTGGAAGTAGAAAAGGAGAGATCGAAAAATTTTGAGAATGAATTGGCAGAGCTTGTAAAACGAGTCCAAGCATCTACGCTGGAGGTGAGTTGTGTCCAGTAAGATTTTTTTTTTTTTTTTTTTGCATAGTTTTTTTTTATTATGGCTAGGTGCAGCAGGAATAGTATGGTAGTTAGTATAAAACTGATGCAGTTCTTTTTATGCCAGATTAAGCATAGTGCCCCAGAACATGCCCATAAACCTTGAAAATGGGTAACACTGTAGTTCATTGGTTAGTATTGACTGCTTGCAGAGTCCAAGGTTTTATCCCAGTCAGGACACTATCTTCAAGGTGTAAGTTCTCCCCCGTGTCTGCATGGGTTTTCACTTGATAGGACTGGTTTTCTCCAACAATACAAAAGCTTAACCTGATCCTGATAAAATTGACCATAGTATGTGACTGTGATAGGGACTTGGATAGTGAACACCACTGCAGCAGGGATTAATGTGAATGATGCTTGATATCTCTAAAGGTATGCAGAATATGTCTGCTCTATATAATTGAATATTAATAATTATTTAGTAATGTATAGACAGAAATTTGCAGTTAGCATTTACTTTTGCAGTAAAACAAAAAGCCTTAACAATAATGCTGCTGATTTTTATTCCAGAAAGAAAAGCTAAGCCTTGCAAATGAAGATTTGGTAGCCCATATGGAGACCATGCAGACCAACAATAAATTGTACGAATCACAGATACTAGAAATGCAGAGAGCTAAGTTTGCAGTGGATAAAGAGCTTGAAGCTGAAAAATTGATAAAGGAGCAAAAGATTAAGGTAAACCTTATGAAAGGTGTATTTTACAAATATATATGAATTTTAAAACATCAGAGAATCTGTGCAAATACATATAATAAAGTTCTTACAACAGCTGGAATATGAAATTAAATAAAGGGCTATTCATGCCAAACCAAAGTCCTAGTGCTATACATGTACATAACCAAATACCTGTGCTCAGACATAAGGGGTCTACATGGTAGAGGAGGCAAGCTGTGGAAGAAGACCACGCTTCACAAGAGACAAGTAATAGCTGACTTTCCTGGGGGTGCTTTCAGCAGAGTCATTGGGCTGCTTTTCCTTTGAAAATATACGATACATAATTTACAGAAGCTCTAGAATGTTTAGTGTGACTTGGCAGAAACAAGTTTTCGATTATCAATATAGTTAATTGCTTGAACAGTGAATGGAAGTAGGTTACAGATCCATATGTACTGGACTCTTAGAGACTGGACACTGATTGTATAGATACCAAAATACATAAATAGTACTCATGTTCAACTATCAATATACAATATGACCTGCTAACTGTGTTTACACATATTCTTGTTTAGTAAGTACTCAAATCTCCTTGTCTGTATAGGATCACTCTTTGGCAGTAAGCCAAGTTCAGGAGCTTCAGAATCAACTTCAAAAGGAAAAGAAACAGCTTCAAAAGACTGTGCAAGAGCTTGAGCTTGTCAAGAGGGTAATGTATTTGGGAAATTTTCTCTTGATGTGTATGCAAAATATTTCTTTTCCACACATATCTTAAGCTGGCCATACATAGAGAGATCCAGTCATTTGGTGATGTCATCAAACAAGCTGTTCTCTCCCTGATATGCCCACGTTAAAGGAGAAGGAAAGTCAAAACATAGATAGCCTTTTAAGTAAAGGCTTTGGCACATAGAACTTACAGAGAGTTCACAATCTGTTCTCCCCGGTCTGGTGTTTAAGCAGTGATGCTCTCCCAAGACACCAGCGTGTGATCTTGGGTGACGTCACCTTTATCTCAGGCATCTTCCGCTCTGCTGCCAGAGGCAGCCGTGATGCGCTTTAGGCAGAAGTTACTCGTAGTGCGCATGTACTCTGGGCGCACTCCTAATGATGATGGCTATGAGCGCGTCATCATTGGCCCTTGTGCCCATGCCCCCACCCAATCAGAAGAGGAGCTTTTTTGTGTAGGGGATGCAAGGGAATCACTTTTAGCAGTCTGCATGAAGAGTTTGTGGTGTGCAGTGATGGGCCAGTAACTCCATACAGAGCAGGCTAAGGTGAGGCTTATCGATGATTATTTCACTACTGACACGCTCCGGGTCAACTTTTTTTGGCGCATGCGCAATAAGAAAAAAGAGGTGAAGGAAGCCGCCGCTACATAACTAACATAGTGCCTGCCTGAATTTAAAAACGATGCGAACAAGGACATGGATTTTAGGAAATCTGAATGACGTAAGCGCTTTTTAACCTAGTGTTTCAGGAGGTCTTAAGTAGTACAACACAAGGAGATAGGTATTGTTTTGTTCCTTTCCTTCTCCTTCCTTTCTTCTGGCTGATCCGATCGTGGGCCCTAGGGCCCAACAATCGGATAATGATGAGCAGAATACGGCGGTCAGACGGGATTTTTAAACTTACTAAATCTTCTCCTAAGTTTGTACATATGCCTTAACAGCATTTGAGAACATAAGGATAAATCACTGAACCAAGCAAAGGAAGCATTTACAGTACATTATGGAGGTTATAGGAAAAAACATAGGATAAATCTTTGAAGATGGCTTCCAGGAGACCACATTATGTGGTACCATATATATATATTGCTATAGAACACTATTAACCTTGTAATTTTTGGACATATTCATGTTTCGTATTTTTAACTATGAATGGATTTTAATAAATTAGGCTTTAAAGAAACCGTTCAGTGTAAAAATAAAAACTGGGTAAATAGATAGGTTGTCAAAAATAAAAAAATGTTTCTTAAATAGTTAGGCATAAATCTATAAAGGCTGGAGTGAACAGATGTCTAATATAGTATCCAGAACCCAACTTCCTGCTTTGCAACTCTCTAACTCTGAGTTAGTCAGCGACTTGAAGGGGGCCCACATGGAACGTAACTGCTTAGTGAGCTTGCTTTTGATCCTTAGCATATAGGCCAGATTCAGAAGCAAACAGTTATGAAACATATGCACCTCCCTTTAAAGTCACTTATTGGATACTGACTGGTACTGGTAACCAGTGGAAACCAAGGGAGCTACAAAGCAGGAAGTAGTGTTCTGGCTATTATGTTAGACATCCAGTCACTCCAGCCTTTATAGATTACATTTTTGGCAAACTAACTACATTGATTTTTTTTTTTTTTTCATTTTGCGCATCCTATCTATTTACTCAGTTTATATTTTTACTCTGCACAATTCCTTTAAGTGACAATGTAGTTTTCTAAATCCTTAGACTTTGTCTCTTTCTGCATTAAGAAGGCAGCAACAATTTATAAATAATGAAAATAATCAAATAAGTAACCAATAAAATATCCTTTTTTTGTATGTAAATCAAATTATATTTAACAGCTTTGTTTATGCATGTCATTAACTGCCATAAAGCAAATTATTCTATACTGAAGTTTACGTTGTACGTTTACCATATGTAATCCAATAAAGCAAGCAGTTAAAACATTGACATCATTATCCTGATCCGATAAGCTGGCCTAACAATATTTATATATGTATATTTTTGGAAGCAAATATATCTTTCTCCTTATTTATATTGGGCTAGGTTGTATTGTGATCGTTTCCCATTCTAACACTGCACACTGCTCGGGTAGTAGATTTATTTCACAGTAATCTTGCTTCATTCAGTACATTTCAGTAAAAGATAAATAGCAAAATTTGGGGCATGCAGAAAGCCACCAGAAAGGATGGCTTAAAGAGATATGACACCAGAAATTTTTACATCTATCCTATCATAACATTGTTTTTGAATGCTATCTCTAATTTTGCCATTAAAGTTATTTGCAGATGCTTTTACATTACCAATCTGATCCCCAGTGATCCTTTATGAGGAGGCTGCCATATTTGAACTTCAGTAGTTTGTTAGCATTAGAAATTCTACCGGACATGTTGAGAAGGGACAGTCAAGTTGGCAAAACAGTCAGGTTTAGGAACTTGAAGTAACAATTACTTACAAAAACAGACCTATCGATCAACATGACATATAGGTAACTTTTAATGTACGTTTATATTTTGAAGAATTATTTTTTAGTGTCAGTATCACTTTAAATGTTAGCATTACATCTGTATGTATTCTAAAGTAGGGGGTGACTACCTGCTTTCAAGTAAAAAAAACATTTTTTTAACTGATCATTTCTATCAGGATGCACAAAAGAGCACACTTATGGATATGGAAATGGCTGACTATGAGCGATTGGTGAAAGATCTCAACCAAAAAATTTCAATTAAGAGCAGCCAGCTGGAGGATCTGGAACAAGAGCTTCAGACTCAAAAGCAGAAACAAGAAATGCAAAGAGAAGAAATATGTAAGCAAACATACTTTTTAAAAATTATACAAAACTGTAGAAATGTAGTGGCGATTTAACTCATTCATTGCTTGTCTTTTATAAGAATATGTAACCATAGTACAACCAGCAACCGTGTTTATAATCTTGTATTCTAAAGTTTTATTTTTATGTTAGGAATAGAACATTTTTTAAATGTATTTTATTTAACAATAGATTTTACCATTTGCATGGTTGATTTTATGTTCTTTAATCTATGTAATATTAATCAATTGAGATTACTCTCTCACAAGTTTGCATATGACACTTTCTATAAAATTGCTCACAATATTGTATATTACCCCCCCCCCACACACACACACACTTTGGCATTTGCTGACACATTCAAATGCAGTTATGGGAAATGCAATCTTGGCTGGAGATACATGTAGTCAGAACCACCAATTCAGAGAATATCAAAGGAGAGACAGAGCTGTAGCAATTACATTTTACAAGTAAATTAATTTGATTTGTTTGAAAGCAGAGGACCACATGGTTTGTTTTGCTTCTGCAAGAGGTTACATGTGACATGTAGTGGGCTCCTGGTTACTTATCACACAACTGGTATGCTTGGTTGGTGGGTACTAGAACTGAAAGTGTGCCAGGCAGGGTTAACATTACAATTTCTTGGCAGTCTAATTCAAGCTCATTGTTCTCTTTGCCCAGCATCATTGCAGGCAACTGTGGAGCAACAGGAGGAGAGAAGCACAAAAATGAAACAACTGTTAGTGAAAACCAAAAAAGAACTTGCTGATGCAAAGCATGCTGTAAGTACTTGGGTTATTTTGGTTATGTGTCTGTGAATGCTTTTATACATATATTGTATTTTTCTAACTAACAAATGTGTTGAACCCAAATCTAGGAATCTGATTACTTGATTCTCCAGGCCTCTTTGAAGGGTGAGTTAGAAGCAAGTCTGCAGCAAGTGGAGGCATTAAAGGTAAGAGACTTTACAAGAAGGCCAATGGCTTTATAACATTATTGGTTGCTGTCTGATGGTGGGCTATCAGTGCTCTGTGTGCATCAGACAAGGTGCTTTTTGTAACATTACAAGCCCCAGTACCATTATGATGTCTGCTTCTTTATGCAAGAGGGCAGTGGCCATCAAAATGCGCAATGTACCATTGGCCTTATTCTTTACATTGACAAAATAAAAAGTTTGACATCATCTCTTGATGTGCTATGGAGAATTATTTCCTTGCTCCTGTCTGTTGCCTTATCTGTACAGTCTTTGCTGCTTTTTGTTTTTTTAGATTCAAGTGGCTGAACTGACATCAGAGAAACATAGAGTACAAGAGCAGTTAAGGGCACTAGCAGAGCAGCAACAACGTGCAGCCAGCACATACCAGCAGAAGCTTGCTTCTCTGCAAGAAGAATGTGCTGCCGCTAAGGTTGGTCTTCAAACTTTTAAAGGAATGCTTTAGTATTTTTTTCAAGTGTAAAATGTGTGCCATTCCAAACAGCATCAATGTGCTAGGGTTTGGAATGCCCCTTTTCATTCTCTCTATTTTGTGGGTATGTTTGCTATTTTTAGCTTTTAAATAGACCAACTGTAGAATGTGGTCATTATTTAGTTGTTTAGGAGGCCCAAAGTTTTGCTTTAATAGACGCTACAAATTATATTCCAGGCTGAGCAAGCTTCCGTGACCTCTGAATTTGAAAGTTACAAAGTACGTGTCCATAATGTTTTAAAGCAACAGAAGAATAAATCTACATCCCAAGCTGAACATGAAGTCTACAAGCAGGAAAGGTAATTTTAAGAAAATACATGTGCCACTAAGCTGTAGATGACTTGTATAATGAAGATTTCTTATCAGTATGATGGTGCATATACTGTTGGATTAAACTGGATCCAAGTGCCTAGCCAAATGTTCTCAATGGCTAAAATCACATGACTTTAGTGTGCGTAAAACAGAAGGTGTCAATTTTTTTATTTAGTTTGCTGCATTTATTTGCATATGCAAATTAGGAATTGATTTAATTCAATATTTGCCTGAAGCTTTTGTGATGGATTTGGTATTTAATTATTAAACAAACTCAATATGCTTTAACAAAAAAAAAACCACCAGCGCTCAGTCTAACCCACTCTGGCAAACCGTGCGCTACCAATTTTTGCTTCTTTTTGTATCAATATGCTTGAAGCTGCTAATGATAAGCCTCTTAAATTAATTCACATTAAAAGAAGGGGACATTTGTTAAAAACCGTTCATCGACATGCACGCTTGGTTAGGGTGGGTGCCTTGTCCTGAACAGTTTTCTTAAAGAGGTCCCTTATATTCAAATCACATTCAGTAGAGAGTACTGGTTTTTCTCTTGCATACCTGGCCTTTCCTTTGCAATTAACCCTGGTGCTGCAGAGTTTAGGAAGACGGCACCTCCACCATACATAGAAAGTTCTAATAACTCCAGCCCACTGGTAGAATGCTTAGCAGGGATTTTCCTTGTGTTTAAATATGCCAAGCCAAATTACAACAACATTTGGGGGCTTGCACCTTCGTCAGGCCTGTTTGCTAGAGTTTTTAATACTTTCTGGTTTTTACAACCATCAGGTTGGCATTTGCTCTAGAATTATGTTATGTACACCATTTGCACAGTTTTTATTTTTATCTCTTTTTATAGGGAACATCTGCAAAACATGTTGGACCAACTGAAAGCTAAACTTCAAGAGACACAACACAACCTGCAGATTAATACTATAGAGCTACAGTCTTTGCAGTCTGAACATGACACACTTTTGGAGAGGCACAATAAATTGCTTCAAGAAACAGTCACAAAAGAAGCAGAGCTTCGTGAAAAGTGAGTTACACAGACTTTGCAAGTATATGGTATATACATAATGCCCTCAAACTTATGTTTTAATTACAAGTCCTTTCTTTCTTCACGATATACTAGTGAATCCAAGGAATAAAATAAATAATTCGGTGCTCAAACTTGTGTATTAACAGCCTTGTGGCACAGCAGCAAAGTAAATGGGATATATACTATTATATGTAAATGAGACTGCTTATTTTTCTTTTCAGAAGTTTTAATAACATTTAATATTTGTGTTACTCAGACTTTGTTCTGTACAGTCAGAGTACACGGTTCTTAAGACTGATCATGCACAAATCACTAGCCAGCTGAGTGCTCAAAATGAAGTTCTGCGAAACAGTTTCAGTGACCAATTGAGACATTTACAAGATGATCACAGGAAGACAGTGGAAACCCTGCAGCAGCAGCTTTCCAAGGTGGAATCCCAACTCTTCCAAATGAAAAGTGAAAATAATGTGGCAAGTAAGTTTACAAAAAAACCCTATGGTTAATTTTGTATTTAATCTCTGGTAGGAAGCTGGGTATTTCTTCAAAAACCCTAAGGTTAATTTATAGTTCCATTATGTCTGGAACTATCTGAATATATCTTTCTGTCTGAATATATCTTTTAAAATAACTTCATAGAAGTTTTCACAAGCATTAAGGTGATTTGTCTGAAATCTTAACATGTGAAAAGTTTTATATTATTCAGTAGTATTTTGTAATCCTGGAAATATAAGACTTATTCTGCAGGTGTCATCTTACAGTCCTCCTGATTTGATTTGTTCTTAGCTGCCTTATTAGTAACATGCTACCATTACAACTATTTGGGCCTTGTGCCTAATGATGTACCAGTGGAGCCATCTTGCACTTTCGATACCAGATTGCACTTGAAGTATTAATAGAACCATTTTGCTTTGATAACTTCATTCCATTTATTTTACAGTATTGATTTATATACTGTTGAAGTCCTTTCATTTTTTTTTTTTTTTTTTGCAATGTTACAGCAATAGATGTATAGCTTAAACAGTTTACTACACGGCAGCGAGCTAACTCCGGTCATGCTTAAATGTTTGTGAACCCTTTAAAATACTTTGTATTTTTCTACAAATGTGACCTAAAGCATCATCTGAAGTTCTAAAAGTAGATGAATAAACCCCAGTTAAACAAATGAAACAAAAATGATTATATTTGGCCATGTATTTATTGGAAAAAAAAAAAAGATCCAACGAGATACTGTATCTGCATTTGGCAAAAGTAAGTAAATCTGTATTCTTTGAGGTGTTTTAGCCCATTCCTCCATACAGAACAGCTTCAGCTCTTGGATGTTGGTGGGTTTCCTCGCACAAACCTCTTGATTTTGATCTTTCCGCAACATTTGGATTAAGGTCAGGACATTGACTTGACCATTCCAAAACATTGACTTTATTCTTCTTTAACAATTCTTTGGTAGAACAACTTGTGTGTTTAGGATCATTGTCTTGCTGCATGACCCACTGTCTCTTGAGATTCAGTTCACACTTACACTTGACATTTTCCCTTAAAATTCTCTGGTATAGTGAAGAATTCATTGGTCCATCAATGGCATGCCATCCAGGCCCAGAGACAGCAAAACAAACCCAAACCAAAACACTCCCATCACCATGTTTCACAAATGGGATAAGGTTCTTATGCTGGAATGCAATGTTTTTCTTTCTCCATATGTATATTTAAGCCAAAAAGTTCTATTTTGGATTCATCCATCCACAAAATTTCTTCCAGTATCCTTCTGGTTGGTTCACATGAACTCCAGCAAACTGTAGACCAGGGATCCCCAACCTTTTTTTTTTTTTTTTTTTTTTTTTTTTTTTTACCAGTGAGCCACATTCAAATGTAAAGCACAGAAAAGCTCATAGGAAGTGCATTGATTGGCTCTTTGGTAGCACCATGTGTACTGGCAGCCTGCAAAAGGCATTGTTTGGGACTGCACTTGGTTTTTGTGCCTTAAAAACTTACAAGCTTTCTGTAGACGGTCAGCAATATTTTAGGGAGAGAGCCATGGCTGTATCCTTGCTGAACGATGCACTAAAAAATTCAAAATTCCTAGCATTTCCTTCAGAAATAATGCTATCATTTATATAAATAAGCTGCTGTGTAGCCATGTGACAGGCTATTCAAGGATCCGGTTGCATAGCAGATAACAGATCCATTCTGCAGAATACCATTGTATTCTGTTACAGAACTTATCTGTTATCTGCTAAGTAACCTGTGCCTTTTCTCCTTTTTCAGCCTAAATGGCCTATTTATATAAACTATAGTATAGTGTTAGTAGTATAGTAGTGTATATATGTGTGCATAATGAGAACAGGGCTTTCAAGCTAAAGCCCAAAGCTTTTCTCTCCTAAGGCTAGGGCTCCATAGATTTATTTGTATGAAATTAGTAGCATTACCCTTAAAGGAAAACTACACCCCCAAAATGAATACTTGAGCAACAGATAGTTTATATCAAATTAAGTGGCATATTAAAGAATCTTGTCACACCGATATATATATATATATATATATATATATATATATATATATATATATATATATGTGTGTAATTAAATGTTGACCTTTTTCATCTCTTGCCTTGAACCACCATTTCATCATGATCTGTGTCCTGCCTCAGAGATTAGCTAAACAGAAATGCTACAACTGTAACTATAACAGGAAGAAATGAGGAAGCAAAAGACAGACCTCTGTCTGTTAATTGGCTCATGTGACCTAACATGTATGGTTTGTTTGGTTTGTCTGTGTGCACAGTGAATAGTATGATCCCAGGGGGCTGCCTTTATTTATGATTACCCAATGGCACATACTACTAAAAAGTATATTATTATGAAAATGGTTTATTTACATGAAGCAGGGTCTAGTTATGAGCTGTTTTAAGCAATATATCTTTATAGAGACCTACTTTGTTTGAGGGGTATAGTTTGCCTTTAATATTATGCAAACCACACTCATGGATTTTATGAGGTAATGGTCTCACTTCATGGACATAAATTGAAAAGCACTGCTAGTCTGCCAGATAATTGCTGCACTTTATTTAAACATTGTATTGACTTTCTGCCACTATTATGTAGATATTTCAGGTTCTCAGCAAGCTTTGAAGGGTTTGCGGGAAAGGAGGCCAGTTGATCTTCCTCTCCTGGATATGTACTCTTTGGCTAGAGAAGAAGGAGAAGGAATGGAAACTACAGATACAGAATCAGCGTCTTCAGCCAGCACACACATAGCATCATTTGAGCAACTTCTCAATTCAGCTGAACTAAGAAATGGTAATTATCATTCTGTGCATTTGTATATATCGAGTGTGTATACTTGTTAGGAAAAAAAGGTAATAAGCAGTTTTTCAGAGGCTGATAGACTTTTCATGTTCGTGTCAAAACCAAAATCAAAATATTCAGCTCTCTATAAAAATATTACTTTTACTTAATACACAAACGGGTGTCTTAACTTATTTCTATAAAAATATATTTCCAAAGGTTCTTGACTTAAAAAATGTAAATCTTTCATGTGATCATGTTGCTTAAGCTTAATTCTTAATGCTTCTCTAGAAACGGATCATTTCAATACTTAGACCAGTTGTTCTGATCATACAGACAGAAAGTGGATTCAGTTCCCCTTGTATATGTACATGTATCATATAATCTCTAGGGGTTTATTTACCATTGTCCCTTAGGCACATTCCCCCAACTTTTTTAATCATACATTGTTTTAAATTTCAGACCCTCCCCAATGGCAACCAGAACTTTCAAAAGAAGAACTAACCCAGAAACTGAACACTGCCTCAAAAAGTGTTGATCATATGAGTGGACTTCTTCGTGAGACAGAGGCAACCAATGCCATGCTGATGGAACAAATCACAGTAAGATTTCCAACTACAGAGCTTTACACAGCTGAGATCTATTAACATTGGACTGTAGTCAATGAAATTATCACATATCACAATATGAGAATTTAGTAAGCCTGTGTTAGCAACACTTCATTTATAGATATCAATATCACTGTTATATGTCTTTATATGTCTTATAGAGGAATCACAGGACCCTAAGGGTATAGATCCCTGCACTAGAAAACTTAGCAATATGAACATTGACTCCACCCCAGAGCCCACGCTACTGCCCACAACCTGCTTTTAACTCCATTTACGAAATATCTCTTCTATGTAGATATTGACTGACCTCTTGCTGTTCTAGCCACAGATACAGTCATTTGAAAACGTTTGGGAACCCCCCTTAATTCTTTGGAGTTTTGTTTATCATTGTATAAAGAAAAAAGGGCAGGCACTAGCAGGGACCAGTCTTCCAGACAGGCTTGTCAAAACATATAGTAGTTTATTGTAGAACTCAAGGATACAACCTCACTGCCTTACGCGTTTCATATCTCTCAGATACTTAATCACAAACTCTTTTCTTTTTTTTGTCATTGGCTGAACTTAACTTTGTTTTAATATATAACATGCCTTATGGAAACAGTAGTATTTCAGCAGTGACATAAAGTTTATTAGATTAACAGAAAATATGCATCATAACAAAATTAGACAGGTGCATAAATTTGGGCACCCCAAAAGAGATATTAAATCAATACTTAGTTGAGCCTCCTTTTGCAAATATAACAGCCTCTAGACGCCTCCTATAGCCTTTGATGAGTGTCTGGATTCTGGATGGCGGTATTTTTGACCATTCGTCCATACAAAATCTCTCCAGTTCAGTTAAAATTGATGGCTGCCAAGCATGTACAGCCTGTTTCAAATCATCCCATAGATTTTGGATGATGTTCAAGTCGGGAGACTGTGACGGCCATTCCAGAATATTGTACTTCTCCCTCTGCATAAATGCCTTTGTAGATTTCTAAGTGTGTTTAGGGTCATTGTCTTGTTGGACTATCCAACCCCTGCGTAACTTCAACTTTGTGACTGATGATTGAATATCCTGAAGAATTTGTTCATATTGGGTTGAATTCATCCAACCCTCAACTTTAACAAGGGCCCAGTCCCTGAACTAGCCACACAGCTCCACAGCATGATGGAATCTCCACCAAATTTGACAGTAGGTAGCAGGTGTTTTTCTTCCACCATGCAAAGCGATTTTTGTTATGACCAAATAACTCAATTTTGTCTCATCAGTCCAAAGTACTTTGCTAAAAAATGACTGTGGCTTGTCTAAATGAGCTCTTACATACAACAAGCGACTCTGTTTGTGGTGTGAGTGCAGAAAGGGCTTCTTTCTCATCAACTTGCCATACAGATGTTCTTTGTGCAAATTGTGCTGAATTGTAGAACAATGTGCAGGTCTTTGGAGGTGATCTTTGGGTTGTCTGTAACCATTCTCACAATCCTCCACATATGCGCTCCTGTATTTTTCTTGGCCTGCCAGACCTGGGTTTTACAGCAACTGTGCCTGTGGCCTTCCATTTCCTGATTCCATTTTTTACAGGTGAAACAGGCAGTTTAAACCTCTGAGATAGCTTATTGTAGCCTTCCCCTAAACCATGATACTGAACAATCTTTGTTTTCAGATCTTTTTGAGTTGCTTTGAGGATCCCATGCTGTCACTCTTCATAGGAGAGTCAAACAGAAGCACAACTTGCAACTGGCCACCTTAAATACTTTTCTCATGATTGGACACACCTGCCTATGAAGTTCAAGGCTTAACGAGATAATCCAGCCACTAACCAGTAATAACCTGTATTGAGCAGTTACATGCATTCAAATTATCAAATTTACAAGGGTACCCACATTTTTGCACAGCCAGTTTTGCACAATTCTCATGAATATAACCTTTTGCTCAGGATTTGGTGGACAACTGGGCATACCCCCTAATGTGAATCTCAAGTTGCAAGACCATTAAAAATCATAAATCATATTTATTTATATAGCGCTGTCAAGATACGCAGTGCTTAAAAATATATAACCATGTTATTTTCATATGCTTTTGAATAAGAGAGAGACCGTTTTGGGCTGCTTAAACCACCACTCGAAAGGACAGACCTTATTTCTGAACCTTCATCTGCATACACTACATGTTTCAGGGATGTGACACTTGATAAAGGGGAACTATTAGTGTATTATGGCACGATAAAACATATTTGCAGATGTAGTATGGTCGATTCTTTAAAGTTTTGGTTTAAGCAGTTGCCCCAGAATTTGAAACGGTAACGCTGAATAGAAAACAGACCAGTAGAGGTACCCAAAAAGACCAAATTACTGTATTCACTTCTGGTATAGCCCTTTCTCTGATCTAGGCCAGTTGAATAGTACTCTGGACAGGTTAGCTACTGGATAGCATATTTCAGGTTTTATTAAGAAAATCTTGTTTATAGGTCTTTAGTTCTTTTTATGTGGTGGATATGGAGAGGGACTTTAGAAAGTTGCAAGTCTAATGTCTGGTGGTGTAACCGATTTTGGAAGGATAACACGTTGGGTGAAGGAAGCTGAACATTTTGGCTTCATAAGGTAATTTACTTGTGGTGATTCAGATGTTGGGGAAGGTGATGGCATTTTAGAGAGATCTGTGGCCCATGGTAGCGCAGAAGTAACAGCTGGTGACATTTTACTGTGTGCTATCAGCCTAAACCTATGGTGTAATAGCGGCTGTGGATAAATATAATCTACCATCTGAATACAGATGATAAAGTCTAATGAGGTAATGATTTCTAAAGCAAAAAAATAAAGGCATGTTCACACTTAAATAACACTTGACTCTCTTATTTGCCTGATAGCTCCTCAAGAATGAAATTAGACGCCTGGAAAGGAATCAAGAACGAGAGAAGTCTGTGGCAAATCTGGAATATTTGAAGAATGTTCTGCTACAGTTTATATTCCTTAAAGCAGGCAGTGAAAGGCAGCGTCTTCTTCCTGTCATAGATACCATGTTGCAGTTAAGCCCAGAGGAGAAAGGAAAACTTCATTCCATTGCTCATGGTAGGCTTTATGAATGAATGTGTTCACCAGCAGATGGCACTGTCCTTGAACTTGTTATTATGCATGGTAATAAAAAGAAAGGAAATCATTTATATAGCGCTTTTCACCTGTAGGACTCAAAGTGCAGGTATAGATGCATATACATGCTGGGACACCAGGAGATTAAGTGACTTGTCCAGGGTCACAAGGAGTTGCCACACAGAATCGAGCCAGGGTCTTTAGCATGAGATACCATGTCAAAGGCTGATAATCTTACATCTAGGCCAACTGTAATATGTTTTAAAAGTGGATTTTCTTCTGATATTTATGTTTGAGTGTTTAGAACTTTGTGAAATCTTTATTTAGCGATATGATGTAGCTTCTACTTTAAAGAAGTAGGTTTACCAAAAATGAATTGTATATTTAAAGAGAATCTGCACCCAAAGACTGTGTAATGCTAAGAAACTTTCCAATATGGATTTATTTTTTTAAAAAAGTCAGTGTTTTTAGTTATATGTAAATGTAATTGCTATTGAAAGCCAAATCCATCTGGCTGTTCCTGTTCTCAGCCTGCAGTTGGTTCTGACTCCTGATACAATGTAGCAGAAGTCAGCTGAATAAAAGACCGGGAGGGGGGAGAACATTATTCTACTACATTGTTTCAATAGTCGGATGCAGAAACGGATTAACAACTATTACTTTCGAAAGCAGTTATATTTAAACATAAATGTAAATAAACATTTAAAATGTTTGTCGGAAAGTTTTTTTAAATTACATTTTATTTAATTAAGTTTTACAAAAATGTTTTTGGGTAGAGATATGTATTCAGCTGGGATTCAGTGACATCTTAGTAAGATTTGAAAAGTATTCAAAATCAAATGCCTTAAAGGGCGTGATATAGGTCAATTTGCAGTTGGTCTTCATGTTCTAGTATTTGTGGTTTTTGAGTTATTTCGTTTTTGTATTCACCAGCTCTCCAGTTTGCAATTGCAACAATCTGGTTGCTAGGGTCCAAATTACCTTAGCAGCCATGCTTTGATTGAATACGAGACTGGAATATAAATAGGAGAGGACCTGAATAGAAAGATGAGCAATAACTATAAATGAGTAGCCTTACAGAGCATTTGTTATCTTAGATGGGGTCAGTGACCCCAATTTGAAAGCTGGAAAGAGTCAGCGAAGGCAAACAATTTAAAAATTGAAAAGTTGCCTACAATTGGCCGTTCTATTACATACTAAAAGTTAACGTAAAGGTGAGCCACCCCTTTAATGCAAAATCATAAACAACCCAGGCCATTTTGGTGCTCTGAAGTGAATCCTGTGATGTCCAGTCCCCAGACAGTAATAATGCTGTTTTAAAATGTTAATTGCTATAGAAGAGACACTGTATCATATGCGTTTTCTTTCTATTTTCTTTCATCAAGGTGAAGAAGATGCAGGTTCTCGCCCTGCTGGGTGGTCATCATATCTGCACAGCTGGTCTGGGCTACGGTAGTACCAGGATATATATATATATATATATATATATATATATATATATATATATATATATATATATATATATATATATATATATATATATATATATATATACATATATATATATATATATATATATATATATATATATATATACATATACACACACACACATGCACCGTGTACATTCCTGAGTTGCACTAATCACAGGAGCAGATACCGTCTTGTAATTTAGTTTGTACAATGAATGCTTAAGTCATTATTTAATTACTTTATGTATAATTGTATTGAATCCAAAGATGGATTACCGCAGATTCCTTTTCATAAACTGTGCATATTTCTGTTTCAAGTGCCTTGCAATGATTGGCAAAATGCAAACTTATATACTGTTTGTTCCTTTTCCATTTCATTTTAGCTTGCCTTTTTTTTTTTCTTAAAGGGAAAATATACTCCCTTGATCTCCTTCAGGTAGGCTTATGGGGAAAAAAAGGCGCATTAACATCAAAAATACATAAAAATGCATACCAGATTCTGCAAATGGAAAGCAAACCATGTTAGTCATAAGAACCATTTCCCCCACATTTTTACAGGGGAACTATAATGATAATGAAAATTTAATATTCGCTTCTGCACACTGAAATAAGAAACTTTCTAAATACAATCAATTAAAAATTCTGTACCATTTATGAAATAATCAAGTTTATCTTCACTATTCCTCTTTCGGCATCTGTTTCTCTTCATTCTCTCTTCATGCAGGAGTTGGGTGTCAGATATTCATAGACAGTTAGATCCAATATATCTTATAGGGGGCTCATTTTGCCTAGAAGATGTATTAGAGCTCACTCTATTAAAATCACCAGAAATCGTGTCTCTCTATATGCAAAATTTGTGCAAAAGGCAGTTATTTTGTTTGTATTGGAATCCGTTATTTGAGTGAGCTCTAATACATCTGCTAGGGGCCCCATAAGATATATTGAATCATTCATCTGACACCCATCTGCTGTAAGAATACAGAATGAAGAGAAACAGATGCTGAGAGAGGAAAAGTGAATATAAGATTGATTATTTTAGAAACAATGCAGAATATTTGATTGATTGTGTTTACAAAGTTCCTTGTTTTAGTATGATGAAGCTTATATTACATTTTCATTTTTGCGATAGTTCCCCTTTAAGCTCACTGTGTAATGCAAGTCCTTCCTCAGCTTGTTCCATTGAGAAGTGATGGATTCTTGGTCTTGAAGTCCCTCTGCTTTTGTTGGAAGCATGTACATGCACCAGTGATCATTATACGGGGAGGGGCAGCACAAATCACTTCCCTTTTAAAACAATAGGAGGTGACTTTTTTTACGGTTACATCATTTATTTTCCCTAAGAGAGCGATGGGCCCAGAATAACCCTGATAATTGCTGAGAGTTGTAACAGCAGGAGGAAGATATGGCTTGCATGAAGGACAGTTATTTCTTAGGCCACGTCAATGCATTTATGAATGTATATGAGGGTAAATAAGGTACATCCACCATCTTAGGCTAATGAAGGATACACTGTTGGGACTTTTTGTACCTCTTCCACTCTTTTCACTATTTTTAGTCTAATATGGGGCAAATCGGGGAACAACGGCATGTTTTGCTAACTTTTATTGTTGGGACCATTCAATGCACTTAATTTTTACACACAATTATTTTAGTGCTCCCAGTCGGTGGCTGTTCCCAAAATCTTTCAGTTGTATCAAATCCTTTCTCTTTATGGATTATAAAACAGTATAACAATTATGTGCAATATGTAGGAAACACAGAACTTTGTTATGTTTATAAAAAAAATCATTGTATTAGGAAAAATCTTATAGCTTCAAAGCATTGGGGAAAAAAATGCTTAGAAGGATTCACACGATCATTATCTTATTTATCTTGAACCTTGTGTTGATTTTTGTTGTATATGGATGACATATTTTATCAAACAATATTGCTATTACATTTGTATTCTTATTATTAGATTGCTAAAGTTTACTGTGCTTTTCTCTCCCTTCTTAAAGTTGTACTCTGATTTAGGCCCAGAGTTACATTTTCGTGGCAGGATAGAAAAAGTCCTCTGACATTGCTGTTTAATTAGAAGATTTGGTCAAAGGGGTAACATTCTATTAATAAATGTTTCTTTGGTTTATTTTCCCGTAGATGGAATATAAATTATTGAGACTAAAAAAAAACACATCTTTGGTTCTCACATATTTACCATTAAATTGTTAAACAGCTGGCCATGTTAGGGTAAACTGGCATCCAAAAGCATGGCCCACTTGTATTAATGTCCAGATGGTCATCTGACTGGATAGTCAGTTAGATAACACTCTACTCGCTATGTCATCAATATATGTATATGTAACAATGTAAGTTTATGAAGTATAAATTGTGTGTGTGTATATTCAGTTTATTATAGTAACATTTTCCCTTTACACTGCTGGCAAAAAAAAAACCTCCGTATGGCACAACGCAAGGTCACAATGCTTATGCTACAGCACAATGACACCGCCACTGGTGTGGGCGTGTCCGGACTGCGTGAGGAGGGCATAGAAAGAGGAAGAGGCGGAAGTGGGGCAGAGCTAGGGGACAGCCTTTTATTGCTAGGGAATTGCAGGCCACACGTGGCATGAAATACCTCCCAACATTCCACATTGGAACACAGGGACAGTTTAAGCCATGGTTGCAGCCCTCTAGACCACCCAGACAAGAAAAATAACGGTGAATTGTCAGAAACCGGAACCTGAAATATAGACATAAGCCAGGTGGGGACAGATGGCTCTTGAGCAGAGGTTTTCAGAGACCCCAAGTAAATAGAGCCATTGCTTCAAGAATTTCTAGATCAGGGAATATGAGTTTACTTCAGATCACAGTTTAGTCAACCTTCAGGCCAGGCTTCCAGATGTTGTACAAATCTTTCCCAACATGGCTTCAACTTTGGCCCTTGAGTCACTACTTTGGGCTTCATAGTTTTTGAACCACTGCTCTAGGATCTGGAGGGATTTTGAACTCTAATCCATTATCATCATTGCCACCATTATAATGACTCAGAAGGTTAGTTATGCTGCATGTTGTATTCCTAATTTGCTTCTGTTTAATGGATTCAGATTTATTTGTAACTTTTACATGGTACAATATGAGGGTTATTTACAGTGGTGGATTAATGAGATATGAGGCCCCTAGGCTACACTTTCCACAGCCCCCCCTACTAGGCTACTCACACTCCCAAAAGTTTAGTAATATACAACAATTAATCAGGGTCACGGATGCACCTGTAGACACAATGGTCTCATGATCTAGCTTTTTCCAATTATATGTATTTTGTTTTCTTTTATATTTATTTTTATCTGCACTGCTAAGCCTGCATCTTAGAAAGATTGCCTTGTCTAGCTGTCTAGTCTTCTCCCAGTAGGTACCGCGCACCCATTCCAGGCCCAACAGTGCACATAAAAATAATTTTGTAAATAAAATTGATATAAATAATATAAAAAAAATGTGTGATGGTGACATCCAACCGGTAACTCTGCGACCATTTCTGCAGTCCTACCACCAACATTTTGAACATCCACAACATATTTGCTGTGTTTCCCATTTACATTTAAATCTCTTATATTCCTGTTGCCTTGTATGAATATGACCCCCACATTTCATTATCTGATTTATTTGCAAGCTCAAATATAATACTTGAAATGTGTAAATGAAGCACAGTTGACACATAAAATGTATTTTGCATTAACTGAGCATGGGGCGATTTTATTTCCTATAGGAAAGGGCTGGGTTTCACAATTTGCTCAGAATATAAAAGAAGAGCTTTTTTGTAATGTATTCTAGCCTGTTTTATTGCTTTTAAACTCTTCTTCAAACTGAGAGATAACATTTCCCTACATGTTTTGATTTATGGAATAACCTGACATGAATGTACTGAATAAAGCATTGGAATTTTCTGTAAACTGTGAATAAATGATATGCACTCCAATAAAGGCAATTTTAACTTTAATGCTTTTCTTCTTTGTAATGATTTCTCCTATTGTCCTGCATGTACCTGTCCGGTATTTATAAGGGCTGTCTGGGTCAAAACTGCCAAGCTGGGTTTTTCTAAATAAGGAAATCTGGACAGGACTGTGCTTCTCTCATCTTAAACCCACCCCCTGATGTTATGACTTGTTTGAAAAAGAGAACAAGTGGATTTTGCGATTCTTAGGAATGATGAGATGGAGCTGCATTTGCAGTACAGCTGCTATGAGCGACATTTTTCAAATAAGTCAATCTACAGTTAAAAGCCACATTGAAGCTTGAATGAACATGAACAAGGTCAGTGTCGTACTAGCCCTTCTGGGTAACCGTAAAATGGCCAGCTTCTAACCATTTGGCCTATTTCATGGTCATACCCTATTACTATAGGGGAACAAAGAGGCTAAATACATGGAAGGGTAGTGTATAGCATGTAAAGAAAAAAAAAAAGACTAGCAGAATAAAGATGTTGAGTGAGAAAAGGAGGAAAAATTGTTTGGAGAGTGGGCCCAATGGGTATATGGTCTTCTGGTGGAACCCTGGCATTCTAGTGTTGTACTGAACAAAGAGTATGATTATTGATGTGTGTGCGGTTGCCTGCCGACTTGGAAATCAGTAGGTCTGAAAATTTCATCTGCGCCAGCAAAAAGTAATGCAGTAGTATAACAAACTTTGTGAGCATCGAGAGAGACTTCCTTCCTGTGGCGCATGAATCAAGATTTGTTAAAAACTAAAGAAAAGAGGCAATGGAAAGTGATCCAAGAGACTCTAGTAATGTTCTACAAACAATATGAAAAGCAATTGCAATATAAACTTACAGAGGAAAAGTTCAAAGCACTGATGCATTCCCATCGATTATTGGAGCTGTAAAGTGACCTCCTGCAAAACTGGAACACTTTTGTTATGTTACCTCTCTTGTATCATTGTACACTGAAGCCCCTTTCTGCCTGAAGCTTTCACATACTCTTAAATCTTCACCCATCTTGAATATGTGAGACAACTGAACTGATCACTCTGCTTCCAAAGTGATACAGATACCCTCTTATGCAAGATCATAAATACTTACCCTTTCCTACTATCCTAAACTCTTTTGCTGGCAGAGCTTGTTGAATGAGCCTGTTCTTGCTCCAGTACTAGTAACAAGTACTTGGCTGCTTCATTGTATGTTTACACTGCAATCACCTTTACTCTGCCTGCTCTGACTACTGACTGTGGCCTTATTTACCAAAGTCCTAATTTATCTGCATATTTTTAAAAAAAAAAAAAAGTCAGACCAAACTAGAATGCACAATTAGACTTATTGTTCGATTTCTTTTCTGTATTTTTGCCGAAAAGTCCACAAAGTCCAGTCGGATTATTGACTATATAGTTGTATTTTCGGGCTAAATCCAGAGCAGACCACAGAAACTTCCAAATAGGATAGGGACCCCTTCCACTGACTTATATACAGCAGGTCTGAGATTTTCAGATCCCATTCTCGGGGTATAATAAATCGAGAAAAATTTGTGGGTTTTTTTCCACTAAAAATAAGGATCTTATAGTAAAGAAAACTTTAATAAATAACTCCTTGAATGTTCCTACAAAACCATATTTTTTTGCTTTCAACCTTGAATGTCTGACTATGACTACAAATACGTTAAATATAAGTCCCAAGTTCAGTGATATGCTCCTTGACCCAAACTTCTTCCACCTTAAATACTATAAAAGATGAGTTGCTGGAACTCTCCCTTGTTTATTTTTGCAGAGGCCAAATGTGGCAGCTTTTATTCCCTTTACATACGACTAGGGTAAGCCATTTAGTTCTTATGAGATGTCAGTCCTACATACAGTAGAATCTTACACACAAATGGAGCTAGTTGAGCCAGAAACACTTAGGGGCACATTTACTTAGCTCAAGTGAATGAATAGAAGGAAAAATACTTCGAATTTTGAACATTTTTTTTGGCTACTTCGACCATCGAATTAGCTACTTCGACTTCGAATGGAACGATTCAAACTAAAAATCGTTTGACTATTCGACCATTCGATCAAAGTACTGTCTCTTTAAACAAAAACTTCGACCAACTACTTCGCCAACTAAAACCTACCGAGCATCATTGTTAGGAAGGTCCCCATAGGCTTTCTAAGAAATTTTTGATCAAAGGAAAATCGAAGTCCGATCTATGGATTAAAATCCTTCGAATCGTTCGTTTGAACGATTTTTCCTACGATCGTTCAAATGAACGAATATCGGTAAATCCTTCGACTTCGAGGATTTTACGTCGACTGTCAAATATCGCGGGTTAATTAACCCTCGATATTCGACCAACAGTAAATGTGCCCCTTACTATTACTTCTTATTTTTTGTTCTTATGAGATGTCTAAATAAAGTCCCACATAGAATCTTACACACACATGGAGCTAGTTGAGCCCAAAACACTTACTTTTACTTCTTTCTTTTGGAAGTAAAGTCAAAGGATACTGTAGGATACATAATATTAGTAATCATACTAAAAGTATATCTCTATACTGGACCTCCTGGGGCTACCAGGAGCTTGCAAACTTTATGTTCCCTAAAGAAGCACTACCTCCAGACAGAAGATTGCACAACTTTCACTCTGGGGCACTACATACAGTGAGCAAATATGTTGTAGACATTCCATTTTGAATTTCTACAGTAGAAGATGTATAGGGCTACAGATCCCCAGAGGCAGCTGGTACTCACAGGCACCATCTATGGCACATATTGGCTTATGCGCAGTTGAAGCAATCTCCCGGTTCTGGACAACTGTGCATGCGCCAAAAGTGGTGGAAATAGCCAAAGGGAAAAAGACTTGGATTACTGAAGCAGCAGAAGATGGTGACTGTGAGCTCCTCTGTGCTGACTCTGCAATGAGGGGTAATTACAGGATTAGGGGCAATTACTGGTGTTATCACCTGTGCGGGCGGGAGGGGGGACTATGTAGGGTAGTGGGTTTTATTATATGGGGGGTTGAATTCTCCTTGAATCAGCAAAGCTAAGCTGTAGTAGTATGGAGAATAGTTCTATAGATGTACTACTGCTGTCGCAGGTTCTGTAACCCCCTAGTTGCCCATTCATGGATGCCTGCCTGAATGCTACTCAGACTTAATGTCTTTTAAAGGAAAAAATATTCAGGATAGACCATAATCAGTTATACAAAGCAAAAAATTGCTGTCACACAGGACACGATTCAATCAGGGAAACCCCTGCTTGCATGGTGTACTGTATGCCGGTAATTTTTTGCCTTGTAGTACATTGGAGGGTGCCATTCCCTCTTACCGTGCATCAGACCATCGCACAAAAGAGAGGCCAGTCTCTTTGGACCAGTCGTAATTAAATCAATATTATTATTGTCAGAACAATATACTGGTCTGCTTCTATTTATAGGAGGAAATGTTGTCATATGAAACCTATCCTTTAGCTTTTGATTGAGAATTAAATGGATGCTAAACTGTAACTGTGAAGTGTTCCTTTCAGAAAATTTTTCTTTTTGGATATATCATCTTTTCGAAGCACCTGATTAATTAGGGTCTCCATGTAATCCGACACTTTTGGGATTTGCCAAATACTGAAGGTTCATCAGAAACTTCGTTTAGATTGCCACTCGTTTGGCTGCTCTTACCAAAACATGAGCTTGAACTCCTGGGCCATTAAAGTTTTAGATACATTTAAGCAAGGATCTACCCTGTACTTCATATAAAGAATTCCTTTAATTACTGTTAATTAACAGACAGTTCATTGGGGGTCAGTGGAGTTTGCCTAAGGCTAAGGCCACACTAGGCGATAGCGCCGCGATTTGACTCGCAGCGACTTTTCGCCGCGACTTTTAATCCGCAATCGCTGGGGAAACTTTTGCGCTGGCGTCTATGGGGAATCGCGGCGTAAAAACACACGCGGCGATCTTTTTTCTATTGTCACTCGAAATCGCCTAGCGAGGCAATTTCGAGCGACAGTGGAAAAAAGATCGCCGCGTGTGTTTTTACGCTGGCGATTTTTCGCGATTCCCCATAGACGCCAGCGCAAAAGTTTCCCCAGCGATTGCGGATTAAAAGTCGCGGCGAAAAGTCGCTGCGAGTCAAATTGCGGCGCTATCGCCTAGTGTGGCCCTAGCCTTAAAGGGGTTGTTCACCTTCAAACAATTAGTTGTTTTCAGATAGATCACCAGAAATAAAGACTGTTTCCAATGACTTTCTATTTTCTATCTGTGACCATTTGTCTAATATTGAAGAGTCAAGTGTCTTTTTCCCGTTCTGAAGCAGCTCTGGGAGGGGGGGTCGCCAACCCTGTAAACTGTTCTAAATGAATACATTGAGTTGATACATTTCTTGTCTGTGTCCCTGCTGAGTAGAATCTCTGGGTTTCATTACAGACAGCTGTTCAAATTGATACAATAGTTGCTAATACTCCAAAGATGCTGCTGAGAAATGTATCAAAGATTTATCAAAGGTCAAAGTGATGGTTCGAAGTTAAAAACTTCGAATTTCGAAGTAATTTTTGGGTACTTCGACCATCGATTAATCCAACTTCAATTCGAAGTTGAAAAAAGACTTTGTAAGTGCTGTTTCTTTAAAACTTCATCTTCGACCATTCACCACCTAAAAGCTGCCAAAGTGCTGTTTAGCCTATGGGGGACCTCCTAGAACCTGTATGGAGGCAATTGGGGGAGTTTGGGAGATCGGAGGTCGAAGTTAAAAAAACTTTGAATCGAAGTAGATTGAAGGCCCTATTCCTTCAATCGTATGATTCGAAGTAGGCCGAATACAGACCACTTCGAACCCCAAAAAACTTCGACCTCAATTCGATTTTTGAATTCGAGTTTCAAAGTTTTTTCAATTCAAAACTCGACCCTCGATAAATATGCCTCTAAATGTTGCAAAATTGTAACAGTTCAGAGTCTGCACCTGAATTACTGAGGTGCCAGACTGAAACACCAAAGACACGGACATTCAACTTTATATTTAGGAAAAACAGTAAAAAAAGAAATCATGGAAAGTAATTGAAAAAAGTCTTTATTTCTGGGGAATAATCTAAAAACAACTGAATTGAAAAAAGTGTTTGGAAGGTGAACAACCCCTTTAAAGGAACGGTAATGGGAATAACGGTGTTATCTGTTATCCACTATTTAACCTGTGCCATATAGTTTCCGCCATTGCTACACAGCAGCTGGTTTATATGAACTATAGTAGTGTTTCAGAAGCAGAAACAGATCAGTTTTACCTGTGCAGGACATCAGTATGATATTTCATTCATTTAAACACTTTTTTGGTGTTACTGTTCCGTTAAAGGGATGCTGTCGTGATTTTTATGTTATTTTTTATTTTTAAATTGCACTGTTTACACTGCAAATAATTCACTCTACAATATAACATTTAATTCCTAATCCAATAAGTATATATTTTTTTTTAGTTGTAATATTGGTGTGTATGCAGCCATCTCAGGTCATTTTGCCTTGTCATCTGCTTTTAGAAAGAGCCAGCACTTTAGGATGGAACTGCTTTCAGGCAGACTATTGTTTATCCTACTCAACTGGAGGTGTCGCAGTGGAACCTGGATTTTACTATTCAGTGCTGTTCTTAGATCTACCAGGGAGCTGTTATCTTGTGTTAGGGAGCTGTTATCTGGTTACCTTCCCATTGTTCTGTTGTTAGGCTGCTGGGGAGGAAAGGGAGGGGGTGATATCACTCCAACTTGCAGTAAAGAGTCGCTTAAGTTTATCATGACTGGGGGCAGTTGGGAAACTAACAATATGTCTAACCCCATGTCAAATTTCAAAATTACATGTATAAAAAAATCTGTTTGCTCTTTTGAGAAACGGATTTTAGTGCAGAATTCTGCTGGAGCAGCACTATTAACTGATGTGTTTTGAAAAAAACATTTTTCCCATGACAGTATCATTTTAAGTTTAAAGGGATCCTGTCATCTGAAAACATGTTTTTTTCAAAATGCATCAGTTAATAGTGCTGCTCCAGCAGAATTCTGCACTGAAATCCATTTCTCAAAAGAGCAAACAGATTTTTTTATATTCAATTTTGAAATCTGACATGGGGCTAGACATTTTGTCAATTTCCCAGCTGCCCCCAGTCATTGAAGTCGAAGTAAATTTGAAGTCGTATTATCCTATTCGATGGTCGAAGTATCCAAAAATGACTGCGAATTTACAACTTTATTTACTTCGAAAATTCCCTCTAATTCACTTCGACCTTGATAAATCTGCCCCTAATTGTTTTAAGAACAGAAAGGGATGGATAAACTGCAATTACATTTACAAATAATTTTACAACCACTGAAAATGTCTAATTAAAGAGGAACTATCGCAAAAATAAAATGTAACTGTCAATGCATATCTAACACCCAACTGCTGCAAGAAGGCAGAATGAAGAGAAACAGAAGCTGAGAGAGTCAAAGTGAAGATAAACTTGACTATTTCTGAAATGATGCAGAGTTTTTAATTGATTGTATTTAGAAAGTTTCTTATTTCAGAATGCTGAAGCTTATATAAAATTTTTATTGTTGCAATAGTTCCCCTTTAATGTATACTGCAAAATTACTTAGTATGACATTTTGGGGAAAAACTGTTTTTGGGTGGCGGCCCCATTTAAGACAAAACAATTAACTGGGCAGAAAACAAAGGAAAATCAATGCTTACAAGTAAAACATGACTCATATATTCCATGCATATTCCCTTGGGTTCTGTATCCTATTATCAAAAAAAAATCACTTTTCCAGATGTCATCAAATTCAATGAGAATTTACGTATGTAAGTCTAGACAGCTAGAATGGGGGAGAACGTAGAGGAGTGACAACAGAAAACCATGACCGACAGATGATATACTGTAACTATAAAGGAAGCAAAGTCCATGGCAATGGTAAGGCTCAGAAAGAAAACAAACCTGGTAAAAACATATCACAGGCTTCCCTGTGAGAGCTTTAGAAAAGAGGTGAGTTGACACTATTTCGCTTCATACCCAATACACAAGTGCTAATACAATGTATACTAGACAAGGGCTAAAGTGCAGAGACAAAGTTGGTGAATTGATAAAACTGATCTGTGAATTATTTTGAGTAGTTCAACTGGTACAACTGCACTGTGATGTCACTGGCTGCTGAATTCACTGGCACTGCCATCTGACTGAACGGTCACAAATTATACAGTTGAGAAGAACCTCTGCAAAAGCAATCACCTCCAACCAACAGAAGGGTCACTTTTGGTAATCTAGTCTAATAAGCATATGTGCCTGCTTCGCTTTACTATGGTTTTCAGCGTTTCCTCCTTTTTTCCTTTATAACATACCCTCAGAGGCTCTTTCCTGTATATTCAAACAAATAATTTAACTTTTTTTTTATGATGATACGGTCTCATACCTATATTTTCCATGGGAAAATCCTACTATAGTCTATATAAACAAGCTGCTGTGTAGCCATGGGGGCAGCCATTCAAAAGGCACTGGATACACAGCAGATACGCTCTTTAGAACACAATAGAAATGAACAGTGCTGATCTGTTCTCTACTCTGTAACCTGTGCCTGTTCTCTTTTTCCAGCCTTTTTTTAAAGGGCACCTGTTTGCCAAAAATATTATTCCCAATCAAAGGTGAGGGCTAACAGAGCCTTCAATCCGGTTGGTGTAACAGTAGTTAATTTTTTTTTTAAATGCCCCCCCCCGCCAGCTCTAGGACACTCGCACCGAAAGGGAGCTCCTGGTACGATCGGCCATGTCATGCATAGTGCATGCGCATTATGCGCTTCTGATGTCACGAACATGTGCAAAATTAGCAAGTCGGGGCATTCGCTAATTATGTGCATGCGTGTGCCCCATCATGAGCGCTCATACTGGGAGCTCCCTCCCGGTGCATGTGGTCTAGCGCTGGCAATGGGCATTTGACCCCTCTCTTAGCCCGCACCTTTGATTGGGGTAAATATTTTTTGCCAACAGGTGTCCTGTAAGTTCTTTAAAAAGTGTTACTGTTATTTTAAGACAAGAGCATCCTTCCTTCCACTGTGGAAGAATTCCACTCTCCAGCATATCCATGGCCTCCAAGATTTTAATTATTTGGCTAGCAAAGGGCTGAAATACCTGGGTGACCTCCTGGTGGAAGTTTAACTTCCTAACTCTGAACAGCTAAAAGCCAGATTAGGAGGGCAACAGCTCCAAAGATTTGACTATTTTCAATTGTGCCATGCATTGCAAGTCAAATGTCTGTCCCTGGAACCTTCCTATGTCACATCCTCCATGGAATACACACTGGATCCACATACGAAATTGGTCTCGAGCCTGTATCAGGCCCTACTTGCTACTGATCCACCGCTATGGTTGCCACCTGCCCGGTATTTTACTGGCCTGGCTGGTAAAAATGATGGTTGATCCCAATGTTATTAATAGGGAAAAAAGATAAACATATAGGAAGGCCAGTATTTATTTTCCAGAAAGGGTGGCAACCCTATCCATCACCCTTCTCAAGGGCTTTTTACGGACGGTAGCAATTGCTTCCTACCTTGAATGAGTAACAGTGGACAAAACTAAAGAATGACTGTTCAGCAATGTAATCTCGCCATAAATTGATACGGTATAAAGGTATCCACTGACTCTACATTACCCTGGTCAGGTTACAAAAATCCATCTTGGCCAGAACCCACAGATTGCCAATCCGGGCCTGTTTGCATCTATGGCCATCTTAACTTAATCAAATACATGGTTGACAACCCTCTAATGATTGTGAGGTTTGATTGCTAGGCCAGGTAGATTGAGGATTCATCCCCCTGATTCAAACTAGATCTCAAGCCAGGGAATGATTCTATAATGCTAAGAAGGTGGTAGTCCTAAATTGTATGGGAAACATATCACTGAAGGAGCTGTGGCATGTCCCTCCCCTCTGTCCAACTGACCTCTGAGGCACGTCACTGGCCTACAATTTGGACCCCTTGGCTCCACAACGTCAACCCTGTTACTATAGGTGATTTCTTGTAACACAGTCTTGGTCACCTCTCAGTTATGACTAAGGCTAAGGGACAGCTAAATGGTGTTGCCACATATACTTCTATGTGTCTGTTGTACTCTGCCTGAAGACGTATATGCACCGTCATTCCTTATGTTTCCCTTCCCCTCACAAAACTATAAAAAAAGACAAGAGGATCATGCATCTCGGGACTGTTTGGTTTAATCGAATCTTTGCTAAATGCAGAGAACACCCTGCACGCAATCAGTTTATTATAAAAGCAGTGCCAATAATGAAATTGCCAGTGCTGTTAGGATGACATCGGTACCAGAGGGCGGGAATCACTAGCGGACTGCAGACTTTGGGCGATACGCTTTCTGGTCAGAGTGCCCGGATTCAGTGGGCGGATTGCGTCATTTTTTAGCCACATCTTGGGGGAGGGCCTGGCGCGCTGATTACTCCGCCTATTCGGGTTGTCATGGTTACTCATCTACCTAAAGTGATTGGCAGTTCTAGAGGGCGGGGAAAAATAGAAAAAAAAACCAATGCCGGGCGTGGAACAAGCAGAGTTGGGAGTGGGATTGCGCGCTCCAGGGTCCTTGCCCATCCCGTTCTCACAGACGCTGGAAGAAGTGTACGGAGAGGCCTGAATATTATCTAGAATTTGGACTGGACCTAGTCTCTGGCTCCCATGCTGGGCGTCGTGGGGATGACGAACAGGTAGGGAGTGAAATGAGTACTTTGTGCAACCCTGTGCCCGCGCCTCCTGTTGCAGCCAGCTCCTGCATTATAATATATCTATGTACGGGTTACTTTGTTGCTGTTACTGCAGTATGACTATTGCACTGGTGTTAGCAACTGGAAGCTGCAGCCCTCGCACCTGGGAATCGTAGTGTAATGTGAAAGCAAAGCCCGAGGTCTCTTCTACTTGTTTAGTGAGCACTTCCCAGTGAGTGGGCGAAGCTGTGCATGGCATCCATACAGAGGGCTCCGAGCTGTGCATGCTGGGACTTTGCATCCTCTCACTCATGGGACACTGCCAGCTGCTCTGTGTAGGAGTCCAACTCTTTTCTTCTCCTCCCAGCCACTTCTTCCTTGGGGGGGGGGTTTCCACTTTAGCACAACAGGAAGCTGCTGTGAGGCCAGGGGGCTGCTATCTGACAGTTGTGCTGGGCCCCATAATCAGGCAGGCTCTACTGAACTAGGGCTTGGGAAGCTGTCTTGCATGCACTCCTTTAATATGGCCTTACACCAGGAGGTTGATGATGTTGTTACTTTAAAACTTTCCCAGCATGTGAAGTTGCCAAAGGACTGCAGATTGCACATATATATATATATATATATATATATATATATATATATATATATATATATATATATATATATATATATATATATATATATATATATTTATTAACTTTGGTACAAACCTACAAACCGCACTCAAAGGACTTCATGTTATGCATTCTTAAAGGTGAGAAAATGGCGCCAAACAAGTGAGCATGTTTGGCGACATTTTCTCACCTTTAAAAATGCATCACTGTAATGGAACTATTACTTCCTGAAGATGGCTCGAGTGGAGGAGCCGAAACGTTGAAATAAAGTATTTTTTTCTTTTTTCATAACATGAAGTCCTTTGAGTGCGGTTTGTACCAAAGTTATTGTATGACCTTTTTTACCTGCACCTGGGCATTTTTTTTGTTTTGAGTGCACTCACTTTGGAGATATACATCTCTGCAGCACAGAGATTATAAATTAGTCACACCAGTATCTGCCCAGTGCTCCTTGTATCACATTATTATTATTAACATGAATTTATAAAGCACCAACACATTCCGCAGCACTGTATTCGCACACACTAAGGCTAATGTCCCACCAGGCTTCCTGCACTTGTCCACCTTGTGCACACTGACAGTAAAGGTAGCCACATGTCAGCGCATGCAGAGGGCAGATTTTACCCCAAAAAATGCATGCAAGAATGTTTGGACCAAAATCCTCCTCTTGTTCACTAAAGGGCTAATGTCACACCAGCAGAAAAGGCATCAGTTGTATCAGAAGCCAGTTAACCTGTCTGTGTGTCTTTGGCATGTGGGAAGTAACTGGCATACTTGTAGGAAGTGTATGGAGAACAGTCTCAGGCCAAGCTGGAAGGCAGCCTTTTAGGCAAAGTTGCCCTAGACCCCACCCCCTTTTAGCACACATGGTAATGATTAGAGGTGGGGGAAGTTATGTGCCAATGCCCTCTTAACAAGTGGAGGGGAGGGCCACAAAGAAGGTATGTGCCAATGCTACCCCTCCATTGCACCCTAGATACAGACCTCTTCTACCTACCCCTTCTTACAGTCCTGACAGAACGGATGATATCTGTAATAATCTGGATTGACTAGGCATTGTCCTGTCAGCTGCTGTACAACCTCCACTATCATGATAGTTTAATGCTAGGAATAATGGCTCAACAGCATTCAGTCAAGCAGACTGGTAGGGTCAGTGTTTAGCTGGTTATACATGGCTAAATCACCTCTTTGGGGAGGTTGGCAATTGAGCAAATCATTGCCACCCACATACCTTGCCAGTTAAGATGATCTTTTTGTTTGGCCACTGGGCAAATGAGCAGCAGCACCAAAGAGGTTACCAATAGTCAGAAGTTTACCACCCTACTTTTAAGAGCCCAATTGCGCTCGCTGCATTAGTGATGGAAAAGGAAAAGGTAAGTGAGGGTGGGCGACATTGCAGGAGCTGTCTCAGGTAGCTCCAGGCACAGAATAGGCCCTGGGAGGTCCGAAATCCTTCAGGAAGGCTGGGGCTCCCAATTTAATGAGGGATTTTTATTTAGTCCAGGGATGTCCAAGCTGTGACCCTCCAGCTGTTTTAAACGGTTGTTCTTTGCACCCTGACAAACTAACACTACCAAAAGGATTCTGGAAATTACATTTCAACAACAGTCAGGCTGTAGTGAAGTCTTGGACCCATTTTTGCATCATACCTGCTGATGGTAAAGTAGCTCTCTAGTCTCATGACATATAAATAATAGAATTAAATTGTGCCTAATGAAGGATATTCTAATTCTAGAAATCTTTCAATGTACATTAATTACAAATGTTTATTCTTTTTGTTTGTTTTATTGTTTGATATTTTTATATGTACTTGCTATTGAAAACCGTTTCTGTCTGTCTCTTTCTAGCCTCTGCCCAGGACTTAAAAACAATGTAGCAGAAGCCAGCTGATTTAACAAACCTTATAGGACTTCTGCTACATTGTTTCAAGAGATATAACGATTAGTACTGAAAGGGAAAATACTGCTTTCAGTGAATTACATTTACAAATAACTGTAATGCAATGGACAGGTTTAAGTGAATGTATATGGTAAGTTGGGTTTTCGCATTCTTTCACTAGTAAAAATATTTTTTTCAATTTACAGCCCTTTTAATGTATATACATTAAAGTTGTGAATATTCTCACTCATTTTTGAATGATATACTATTTCCTCCTGCCACCCCCATCAGCGCTTTGCCTGAAAAGCCTGAGAGAGGGTGTGGGTGTTTACAAGTAAGTTTAGTCCGTAAATCTAAAATTGAGATCTACAGGGAATTGAAAAGAAAACTGTGTTTTGTACTGTTTTGGGGTGGGACATGTTGAAGAAGATATGCTTTATTAATCAGAATTATTATTACTAGTTTTCTATTATCTTACCATACAAGGCATAAAGAGTAGACCTAAACAGGAATACACAATGAATGTGTGGAATGCCTCTGATTCCTTCAGTCTGTATGTTGTGCAATGTATATTTTAACTCCCCCAGGAATTGAGCAGGGTAATTACAAAACCATATGGCTGATACAGCAGTCAGCTTCCTTCAATACTGTTCTCCATCATGCTCATCCCTGTTCCAATGTGACCAGATTCTTTTGTATTTGGTGCGGAGCAAATCAAAATGGCTAGCTTTTAACAGCTTTAATGCACCAGAATTGCTATTTACTGACGTCTAGAAATTGAAAATCCTTAAACACTGACGCAAAATAAGCAACTGATCTTTTGAAGTTTAGCATGGTCATCTGAAATACATAAAACAATAGTAACCTGTAATCTTGTAATAATAAACACATGTCCGTAATTTCAAATGCTTGTAGTTGGATTTAACAACTTTCCTTTTAGAATAGTAAAATACATATTAGCGTTTACAGGCCCTGGTAAAAATCTAATGTAGCAAAATAAGTGTAGATGAGCTAACTGTTCAGAAAGAGAAAATCTTTTTGCACTAATGTAAGTTGAAAAGCAATCCTTCATTTTCTTGTATTTAAGATGTTGTGCGGTACTCATGGGCTGATTGCTTAGCACAAAAACGCAGCCCCTCATAAATTAACCATTGGCGATAAACTGTCTTGTTGCTGTGTGTCTGTGACCAGCTTTACTGCCTGACATACTTGAGCCAGTGTTTAGGGTTCGAGTTCACAAGGGACAAGTATTATGTGGAAAAATTGATCTGTGGTTTGGTGAACAACTGGACTAGAATGCCATGAAGAAGAATAAAGGGGAAAATGTGCATAGAGCAAATGTCATCTTTTTTTGTGAAGGTGTGTTTCAATTGGTTAAAAACATATTGCAGCAGTTGCCTTGTGCTTTTCTTGGAGCAACTTGCCAGAAATAACTCATAAAGCAGGAGAATAAATTGTTCTTTGCCTTAGATGTGTTTTAAGGGAGTGTGATATTGACTTTGTGAATTTTCAAGTGATACATAAATAACATCAAAAGGTGTTCAAAGTAGGCAATGTAAAAAAAAGAACACTAAAAAAATTGACAATGCTTTTCACTGTATGGGGCAAAGTTACTAAAGGGCGACCTTTAGTAATGTTACCTCTTTCGCCAGAGTTTACTTCGCCAGGTCAGACCAGGCGAAGTGCAATAGAGTAGATAGGAGTTTGAAAAAAAAAAAGTTGAACATTTTTCAAAGTCCCCTAAAAACGCTGGCGTTTTTTACTTTTTAAAGGGTGATTTTTTTTTTTTTTTTTTTTGGGGGTGCCCACCCTTCCTACATTTGATAACCCATGGCACCTAAACTATACTGTGGGCACATGTGTAGGCATTAGAACACCTCTATATAATTTTATTACGTTTCCCTGGGCTTGTGTAGTGTTATTTATTTGCTGCAGCATACACGTCCATTCAAACTTCTATTTCGTGATGTATGCAATTTGTGATCGCTAGCATAACTTCGAACTGCTGATCGTAACATCGCTAGCGCAACTTCGCAAATGATCGGTAACTTGTGCGCAACTTCAGATCTGCGTGAATTTGCACAGCCCTGGCGAATCTACGCCTGGCAAAGTGCGGCAAAGGCAAATTCGGAGGTAAGTAAATTTGCCCCGTGTGTGTTACCTACTTAATATCTTATTCTTAACCCACTATGCCTAAATGCAGAGTTAAACTCTCATATTAAGGTAGTGCTATGTATATGGCATGCGGCAAGCAAATACTTTCTGTTTTCACAAGGCTTTACGCTGCATGTCTTGCAAGAGGAGGACTTTTTGGCTTCTTTTAGCCCATCTCACCGTAACCAAGTTTGGTTCTCTGCTTTGCTACTCCAAAAGTCCTACCCACTCAGAAGCCATGTTCCAATATTTTGCACTGATGAGATCGAAACAGGCTGTCTGCAAGTTTGGATATATGGCTCTGAATTATTGCGTTGTATCTGGATACAGAGTTGGCCCATAATGCCTTATGGTAGAGTTAAACTCTCATTTTTGGTATTAAGGCAGTGCTATGTATAAGGCATGAGGCAAGTAAATACCTTCTGTTTTCACAAGGCTTTATGCTGCATAAGTATGTTTCACATAGTGATTTCTGGCACCTATTGAGGTCTCTGACTAACCAGTATTTTGTGTTTCGTTAACTGACCTAGATTGTGCATATGTGTAGCATATGGTTAGTGGAAAAAATGTTTATACTATTATTACAACATTTTTTACCTGGCTTAAAAACACGTGTGCGAAATAAGTGTTTTTATCTACATATATCAACCAGGTAATGTTTCCTCTTAATTCCTCTGCACTCTGCTATGTGCGGTCTCTGTTTCTTTGCATTTCTTGTTTATACAGTAACCCAATTCAACTTCATAAACACTGGACTTCTGTAATTCTAACTGCAATCTGACCTACTCACTTGCAGGTGCTGTCTTATAGCAGTTGTATACACACTCTCGATGTCCCGCTGCAGGTTTTAGGAGTTGCAGCATGCAGCTGTTTTAGCCTGATCTGTACAGTTGTGCAAGTAAGGCAACCTCTGTGGATTTGATTCTCTTGCAACCAAGTGAATTTGATTTAAGATTTGGGTGCACCTTTGTATTTGGAAACCACACCAGTCTGTGTTATGTGAAACAGACCACAGAGTTAAACTTGCATGGGAATTTCAGCTGGAAAAACATTGGCATTTAGCAGGGTGCAATGTGCAAAGAACTTTACCATAGGTCAGAGTCTTTGAAAATACCTTGTTTAATAATAAAGGGGCAGTTTACCATTACAAAACTTATTTTTTTGACATTAATTACATTTTTCAGATGTCTTTTATTATTGTAAGATTTAGATTTTTAAAGTAGAAGGAAAGGGGAAATCATTGCAGTGGGGGATGCCAAAAGTTACCCTCCCTGTGTTTGTATTCACTTACCTGATACCCCAGGTTAGTTCTCCTGTTAGCAGAAAACAACACTAACCAATTGTTCTTCTCAGTGAGCATGATAAAGGGATCCTCTTTTTTTTTTTTTTTTTTTTTTTTCACAGTGGAAAAAAAGCCAGCCTTTTCACTTTACTGTTATTACTATGTATGTGTTGGCCTAGGGGTAGTGAAAAAAGAGGATCTCTTTGTGGTGCTCACTGAGAGGCATCCCAGAGTGGGTCCATTTAAATTAATAAAATGTTCCTCTTGTTCACATAAGACCTGTAAACTTTGTTGCCCGCCCAACAATTTGATAACATTAGTGGATATGCTACTAAGAAACAAACTAAAGATAAATATGAGCTACTGTATCAAAACAGTTGCTCAGTAATAGACTAATATGGCATCAGACTGTAACAGAGACTTACATTTTTGGGGGAAAAACAAAAAAAAACAAACTTTCCTAAGTGTGGGAAAGATGATGTTGCGGCCCAGCCCCATGAATATCCAGTTGCTCTGTTGGCAAACATGCTCATGATGGGCATGCAAATTAATTTGGATGTGTGTCATCATCCATGATCTGAGATTCGTGTATCACTTTAAATTTGGCAGAAGCTTTTATTCTTTTAGAGGAATGAAGGAGGGTTGTAGTAAAACAAAATCTTGCATGAGGAAAATATTTGTGTCTTCTCTTTCCATCCAGTCATGTTAAGACTGTATTATCACTGAAATCAAGCACTTGCCTCACAAGCCACTTACTTACTGTATGTGTTCAGAGGAAGGCATAACTCTCTTCCCCTTTAAAAGCAAACATCTTATTGGTTGCTATTGGTTACTGTACCTGTGAAACCCCTGAGCCCATTATTACATAAAGGGGTATATGTCTTCTAGTAAAGCCTCACATTGGTTCTTTTGAAAGAGATTAGCCAGTTCTGAGTATAGGATGACTTTGTCACTTTAATTTGGTTGCTGGTTTAATAACTGTCCGCTAAAGCAAACTTTAACATTTATTATCTGGAATGTCTGGTTGGCAGAAGGAATCATCCAGCCAGACAAATGACTAGTTTTCAAATTACTATGATTCACAGCTTTTGAGAAATGGTTATCGTAAGCCCTTTCTTGTTTTTTTTTTTTTCCAGAAGAATGTATTATTTTAAAATAATGGGCTTTATGCGTTGGCATGAGCTATCCGCAAGAACACAATTGCATTGGTACAAAGAGACATAACATTTTACAAGACAATGCAAGAAACTTAGTTTGAGGTAAAACTTTGTACTTTTATCCATATTAAATGACACACACCCATGTACGTTGACACCTTATGCTGAATGTTTTTATTGCATGTAAACCGGTAAATAGCTAACATATAATATTGTTATTTGATAGACACAAAATAGATAGTGTCCCCAAAATGTGGAGAGGGGGTGACCAAGCAAAAATGTTGCTCAAAAAAGTTAGAAACACTGGCTCCCCATGGTCTCAACAGAGAATATGATTTGAGTAAGATTTTTCTTTAATTTTTTTTAGATATTACTGTACTTTCTTTTCTGTTATCTCTTTACAAAAACGGTTTTGATACTAATTATAATGGTGCTATGTTTTTTAACAGCAACAGTTTTTAAAGATCACGGTGGAAACAAGAATTTTTGCACTGAGGTGGATAAACTATAGAATATCCTTTTGTGGACTTGATTGGAAACCATTGTGGTAGATTACAAATGTGATACATTGTGTGTTATAAATGCGAAAAGACACCAGTAGGGGTCACTATGCTACAATGTATAAATAATTGTGCACAGGTTCTGCTTAAAGGTGGCCATAGACGCAAAGATCCGCTCGTTTGGCAACATCGCCAAACGAGTGGATCTTTCTCCGATATGCCATTAACGAGCATGGCTATATCGGGGGTAATCTGATTGTTCGGCTGTATAGGCCGAACGATCCGATTACGATGCGCAATGGGCTTCTGGCGGGATCGGTCGGGTCAAAATCAACCCTGACCAAACGACCGATCTCCACCGGACGAAAGATGTCGGCACACGCCACACACGATCCGAAAATCGTATGAATCCTTGATTCGTACGATAGGATCTGTGTGCCTATGGCCACCTTAAGTGGCTTGATAAAAGACCAATGTCGGTCTGAAACGTTGTGCTTTTTTGGGTCGGTGCCCATGTCTAAATAAAGGCGTTTAAATGGTGCTGTCCATGATTAAAAGTAAAGATCAAGGTGGAAACTGTGGGACGTGCATCAGATTGTAACAATTTGGAAGGTATGAGTGCTGACTAAACTCTTGCTGAACTGGTATAAAGCTAACATATAATATTGTTATTTGATAGACACAAAATAACTCGGATCCACATCGTATTCTATTGTTTACTTGCCATGGTAAATGATTTGTATTTGTGATGCAAGAAAAGCAATGTTGTAAGTATTACTGTATATCACATTTAAAAACCATTAAAAAATAAGTTACAAAAAAAACCCCAAAAAACTTATTTTGGGGATTTTTCACATAAACGCTCTGCAGAATTGATGCATTTTTGATGATTATAGGTAAACATCTAAGAATATCTGGCCAGTGTTTTAAACTATTTTTCTACATTGAAATTTAATACCATTCCATTTTGATTATTTGTTTCATATAAATATGGGCACCATGTATTATATAATATAGGGATATGTTATTCAGAATGCTTAGGATAGGGATATGTTATTTAGAATGCTTAGGACCCGGGGCTTTCGGGATCTCCATACCTTAAGTCTTCTTAAGAAAAAAATAATTTAAGCAATAAATTATCCCAACAGGATTGTTTTGCCTCCAATAAGGATTATGTTTATTTCAGTTGTGATTCATTACAAGGTACAAGAAATAATTTTGAAAAATGAAATGTGAATAATTTGATTAAAATAATCTATGGCAGGTGACAATTCAAAGCATCCTGGGTAACGGGTTTCTGGATAATGACCTGTATCAGTTGCAGAAAATGTATGCATTTTAAACCACAGATAATCTTAATCAAGGATATTTTGATTTTTCTATAATGAATAAGGTTAATCATGTATACAATGTTATAAAATCCAAGAGATTAGACATCCTCAAAATTTTCTGTGATCATGTAAAGGCACAAGGCCCTATACTGAGTGCTTTTTGTTGGGGCTGGCAGGCTTTATGACCAGGAAGTAAATACTAAGCAAGCAAATTAGTGGAGTGTTCTCAAAGTACTTTTACTATCATTAATGATACTGTATGCAGAGTGACTCACTGTATAATATACTTTTTAGGCTCTGTGGGTAAAAGCCTTTGCACTTTAATTTTTTGGCGTTACTTTCACGTTAACCAAGACACCATAGATATGCAAAAAACATAGCATATAGCATCTTGCATCAGATTCACCATTTACAAATAGGTAAGGGTCAGAAAAATTATACCACACAAAGTGTCATAGAAAAAAGCAACATACTGTGGCTTGCTTTAGACGAGGGCCACACGATACAGATTATCCACCCTGCTCCCATTATTTTATTCAGGTACTGCGAATTTCAGCTCAAAATGCAAAATATTGCGTTTCACCATCAAAAGTCACCTCGTCTGCTGCACCCGAGTACAAGTAATGATTCCAGGTGTAGCCGGTCAGCAAAGAAACGCAGGCTGAGATCCGTATCGCATGGCTCCAGCCTTAACCTGTACCTATGGAGCAGGCATGACAGAAAAAGGTTAATTTATAATAATGTTCTGCAGCATTTTACAGACATTAAGAAACATGATTTCATTTATAATTCCAGTTACACAACGGGGGCAGATTTATCAAGATGTGAGACTAGAGTTTGCCACAGAAAAACTTTTTCATTGCTATGGGATTTTAGGGAGTTTTTCTGTGACGAGCTCTAATTTCACATTTTGATAAATCTGCCCCTAACTGTTTAGAGTATAATGCACCTCTATTTTAAAGTAACCATGGAGTTCCATATAAATGTACAAGGCTGAAGGCAGATTGCTTTTATACAGGTCAGAGAACTACAAGGTGACTTCTAATATCCTCATACAAAACAGGGGGTGCTTTATTTATTATAACACACACATTTCAGTGAGTTTTGCTCTAATCTGTTTTTATAAATAGAATGATTGCATTATACAGTTACCGATAATGAGAAGGCATTCCTTTTTTTCACCACTGTTTGCATGTGGTGCCAAAAGACAGATGTGAGTTCTAAAGAATGTGTTGAGATGACCAATATCTGTGTTCTTTCTGTTTACCTTTGTGCACAGCTGGTAATGTGCCAGAAATTGCATTTAGGACTAATCTACAAGTATGCATGGAAAAACTTATGTTAACCTACAATATTTCAGTATCTACATTTTTATGCTTTTAACTGGTGTAGAATTTATAGATGATTCAAAGACATACGTCGATTAATGTCATTATCTGATGGATTTCAATGGTTGGATACAGTTTAATGTAGCCATCTTGATGGTTGTTAAACCACTTGTATAGCAGTGGCCAAAATGAGCCTTGGCTTCTAATACAGATATGGAATCCATTATCTGGAAACTGGTTATCCAGAAAGCTCCAAAAAGTAGTCTCCCGAATTCTCCATTTTATCAAAATAATCCAAGTTTTTTTTTGTTTTTTTGTTTTTTAAATGATTTCCTTTTTCTCTGTAATAATAAAACAGTACCTTGTACTTGATCTAAACTAAGTTATAATTAATCCTTATTGGAAGAGAAAACATCTTAATGGGTTTATTTAATGTTTACATGATTTTCTAGTAGACTAAGGAGGTTAGATGTATCCCCCATCCACGAATTTCACCATTTCACAAAAAAATCAGATCAAGAAAAAACATAATCATTTGACTTTTTCGGACTGTCACGAGACAAGCGGTGAGAAGCCGAATTATTAGCATTTTTTGAGTTAAAAGTAAAACTAGCGAAGGTTGGAAACATCTTCAAATGGCTAAAGGGACACCTACCGTTGACTTTTACATGAATCTGACAGGTTTTAGGGTGGTGGCAGACGTGACTACAGGCTTCGTGCGACTAATCTCTCTTAAATGCCTTCCCGCCGGCTAGAATGTAAATCGCTGGCAGGACGGCATTCCGAATGCTTAGTTTTCCGAAGTCAGAAACTTCTGACGACATCAGAAAGCCGAAGTGATCAGAGTGCCATCCTGACAGATATTTACATTCTAGCTGGCTAGAAGGCATTTTGGCGGAGATGAGTCGCCCGAAGAAGAGGCGATTTGTCGCTGGGTGACTAATCTCCCCCAGTAGCCTCGTGTGGCACCACCCTAAGATGGAGTATTTTGGGTTTCAGACTTTTAGCAGCTTCGGGGCATAATAAATCATAATACATTTTTTCCCTCTAAAAATGTACATGTTTTTCACTAAAAACCGTGAATAGAAACAATTGAGTTTTAATAAATAACCCCCTTAAGATATAAAGATCCAAATTATAGAAAGGTCCGTTATCCAGAAAACTACATGTCCCGAGCATTCTGGATACAGGTCCCATACATGCATTTAATGGAATTTTAAGATTATCTATTACAGCTGCCAGTCTCCGAGGGGCAACTAAGGCCTACCAAATTATGTTGATTGTAATACCCTGATGGTTTGGAAAATGCTAAAGAATTACCTAACACAGTGATCCCCAACCAGTAGCTCAGGAGCAACATGTTGCTCTCCAACCCCTTGGATGTTGCTCCCAGTGGCCTCAAAGCAGGTGCTTATTTTTGAATTCCAGGCTTGGAGGCAAGTTTTGGTTTCATACAAACCAGGTGTACTGCCAAACAGAGCCTCAATGTAGGGTGACAATCCACATAGGGGCTACCAAAGGGCCAATCACAGCCCTTATTTGGCACCCCAACAACAGTTTTCCTGCTAGTGTTGCTCCCCAACTCCTTTTACTTTTGAATGTTGCTCACGGGTTCAAAAGGTTGGGGATCCCTGACCTAACAGCAGGGTACAGAGTATGTTTTGAGATAGTTAATATATTAAGGGGCAGATTTATCAAAGGTCGAAGTGAGTTTTCGAAGTAAAAAAATCTTAATTTTTTTGGGTACTTCGACCCTCGAATAGTCCAACTTCGATTTGAATTTGAAAAAACTTTTTTAAAAGTAAGGTCTCTTTAAAACTTCTACCATTCACCACCTAAAAGCTGCCGAAGTGCTGTTTTAGCCTATGGGGGACCTCCTAGAACCTGTACGGAGGCTCTTGGGGGAGTTTGGGAGATTGAAGTTCGAAGTTAAAAAAACTTAAATCGAAGTACGATTCGAAGTAGGTCGAATTCAGCCCACTTACCCCAGAAAACTTCTACCTCCATTCGATTGGTCTTTTTGAATTCGAAGTTCGAAGTTTTTTTTTAACTTCGAACGTCGACCTTTGATAAATGTGCCCCTAAATGGATAATGTAAATAATGCAGACCCATTGTAAAATATAAGGATATTATGTTGCAGATACTATATATAATGTTTTATTAACTAAAAGACTAACGTTTCGGCCTCTCCAAGGCCTTTCTCAAATTAATGATGGACACTCAGAAAATGCATTAAATACATACGATGGCAGGAAAAGGTAATTGGCTGATATGTCATCATCGTCATCATCACAGTGTGTCAAATAGTTAAACTCCGCATGTAAAAAAGCATTAATACAAAACCAAAGAATAAATACGATAGATATTTTGAAATTTTGAACACTGCACCCAGGCATATTTGAACCAAGTGACGCGAGTGCCGACTCCTCCACAGACTCTATTTAGATTTCTATCGAGTCTAGCATCCGTGTATTTCTACATATATTTTCACATTTTAGTTTTACAAATGGCGCTGCAATACTACAAAATTGGGATTGACGTTTTATCCACTGGAGGTTGTTAATGGTCTGAAGTGGGGCTGATTCGGTTGAAGCTGATAATCATGGCCGACGGGCAGGATGTTATGATTTCAGCCCCCTGCAAAGTTCCCCCCAGCGAGCAAGAATAACCTTCAGAGAGTATAAGGGCTGCGCTGAATTGTGTGGCCTATTTTTGAAAAAAATTTTTTTTCCCATGACAGTATCCCTTTAAGGATTCCTATAAGTTGGCTGTTTTTGATTCATTCAATTTTAACCTAAATATTAACCTAATTTCTGTTAAACGCATAAAAACATTTTCCTTTTAAAACCATTACAAACTCATGCTCTAGCCAGGGTAGGCTAGGAGAGCTAAGGGTTTGCATGAGAACATCTTATGAAAAATCACGATTGACAAAATTGGTCAAAAACATTGAGACTCCTGTAGCCAGAATTGTCCACAGCAAACCTGTGGAGGCTTTAGAAGACACTAGGCCTGAATGTAAGGATAACTACAGAATGTATAGAATTTTTTTCAAGGCCCTTCAAGGAGAGTTAATTTGTACATGTTAACTTCCTAAGCAAAAATTAAGACCAATTGCAAATTGTGTCAGAATATAATGGTCATCATGCTAAATTGTAACATGACCGTGACTATACCTATTATTACTACTACCACTACTACTACTACTATTATAATTATTAAGGTGCAGAAGCGTAGAAGCCTAAAGCTGATGACTATTAAGTGGTTTTGTTTGCTTGGATGTCCTTCTGTAACATTTTGATGAATTGTGAAGTGAAACATCAATTTTACATACCCTGATTTCAAGTTGTCCCAGATTTACACCAATTTTTTTTTTTTTTGGTCCCCTGAAAAAATGTAAAATGGGTTAGTACTGTATGTTAAAGATACTGTTCTCTTATTATATCGTATAAAGCCAAAGAGTATTACTTAAAATTCTTTTTACCATCCAGAACTGGGAATATTGCCACCGCATTCGGTTTTTAACATGCGTTTCATAATATACACATTTCAACAATTAAGCTTTGTCTAATTCATTTTTAGTAACCGACTCTAATTTTAATGTATATTGAATGCATTTAAGGGGTGAGGTGACTAAAAATAAACATTTAAGGGGTTATTTACTAAAACCCAATATTTTCTGGTCAGGGTTTTAAAGGGGAAAACACAAAATTTTAGTGGGGAAAAAAAACAAATTTTTCAAGATTTATTATACCTCAAGGCTGATAAGTCAGAATCCGGAAATATTCCATCTCAATTGCTTATGCAGAAAAATCCGATTGCCATCTCTAAATTACTACTGCTGTACTCCGAAATTATATTGTAAATGTTCCACAGAGTAAATAGCGATCTATAGAGTATGCACATGTGCCAATACACAGCCACTATATTGCAAAAGCTGCACTTCTCATACTTCTAGGCATGCCCAGACTGAGAATAACAATACACCCTGGCATTGTAAGTACTCTGAGGCTCAAACAGCCAACCACATAAACTCAATTAAAAATGCTGGTCTATGGAACTCACAGCTGCCTCTCTGGCCTTTGCCAGTAAATCCATCTTGCCAGTCTGGACTTATTTCCTGTCCATATCCTTTATTTGTATTGCAGAAATAAATGTATTTCTCTTATGATTTTTTTATTTGCACTTTGGTGAAGGATGCCTCTGCTGTACTACTCTAATAGCATTTTTCTGCCTCCAGATTGACTGGTTTAAGATTTCCATTTAAGGATGCTTAGGCAGGCTTACTAATCTGTGTGTTTTTATATTAGAATTGTTTGCAGGCTCATCCTGGTGAAGCAGACAATCTGTTCTTGGCTTTTTCAGAGTTAAACTAGGCAAATCATTGTTCTCAAAATAGTGTTGGGTTTGGCTGCAAAAATGTATGTAATACACCCCATATTAGGCTTCTCTCTGCCTCTCACTGTACAGTCAATGGTCATATTTGCCAATGGCTTTCATATGCCTGCTGCTTGAAATAAGAAGAGTAGAGTTTTATGAAAGCAGAATTAGCCCAGACCATTTCAAAAAAGTATAGTCTTCCTGCTGCCCTGATGCTATGTGTGTGTGTGTGTTTTCTAGCAGCTTATTGAAATACAGTGAAACCTTAATTTGACATCCACTGATTTTAAGTTTTCCCTGATTTTACATTGTTGTTTTGTGGCCCCACCTATATATTATGCATAATACGTTTCCCATTTTCCTGAATTTTACACTATTTTTTTCTGGTCCTCTGAAAAATTTAAAATGGGGGTTCTACTGGTTATTAAAAATAAAAAGTTGTGGAATATTTGCATTAGTGACTCTACATATAAAGGTTTGCATTCAGCTACAATCCCAGCCCAGTTCAGATCTATGGCATGGTAGGGAACATTTTAAGTGGTATTAAACAAGTGTTTCATATCATGCAAGCAATCTTCTAGTTAAAGTGGACCTGTCACCCAGACACATTAATCTGTGTAATAAAAGTCCTTTTCAAATTAAACATAAAATCCAATTTCTATTTTTTATTAAAGCATTCATAGCTGTTGTAAGCTCATTTAAAAATTGCAGCTGTCAATCAAATATTGTCTGCCACTCCTCTATGCCATAGGCCTAGAGGTGGGGCAGACAAATACTTTCCATTCAGCACTGTCACTGCTCTCCACACATTCCCCCGTTCTCTTTATCATTTAATTGTGTAGCCAGGGCATGGGGATGGACATCGGGTCCCCCATTCTGGTGCACAAACAAGATCCTAAGATGACGCAAGGCTTATCTTAATAACAGTGTCCACAAAATGGCTGCTGCCTGCTTGCTATAATTATGAATTCCCAGACTGATGGAAACAAGATGGAAATAATTTATATAGTGTAATTAAAGTTCATTTTGCTTGACTAATGTAATCAAATAGGATTTTGAATATTTTTTTTGGGTGACAGGTCCCCTTTAAATAGATAAAATGTTTTTTTTTTTTTTTTCCAGTTCCTTGGATGTAAACCAGACTCAGGCACCATCTCTATATTTTAGAAGGACGTTTGATGACTGCCTATATACTCCTCCTCTGTAACATAATGTTTCTGGGCAGATACTTATTGGTACAAGTAGATATCACATGTCAAATGCTGATTTGTTTGGCTATTTCCTTATGCGACTTTCTAGCATTTAGTGGGAACCATGGGTCTACAAAATCCACAAACACTCTCTTCATCTTGTGTCTAATTCTACAACCAGTTATCATTTATGTATTTAGTACCCACAAGTTACATAATACCTATATTTACATGAATTTATAATAAATTATAAAAAAAATAAAACAAATAAGTGTTGCCAAATAAAATTGGTATCAGAAGGCCCTGCTCACATGAGTGTATAATTTGCCCAATTGTGTATATGGGACAGTATTGTCTGTATTTGACTGTTATCGGCACTAGGTATAAAAGTCAAAAGCCCCATATATTTCATATCTGTAAATTCTGGCTGAGCTTTTTATATAGCTGGTTTTATGCGTGTATGTTTGGATGCTGGTTCTAGGGGCAACAGCATGAATACATTTCCCAAGTCCTCTTTACTATTGCTTCTCTAGTCGTTTTATCATTCAGTCCATTTTACCATGACTATTTTTTCTACTTTTTTTTTAGAGCAGTTGATAGTAGTTTATAGGTTCTAAAGGTCACACAATTTGCTTAAGGCTGGCAGCTTATATTCAAATATACTTTGAGCTCTGCTTGCAGTGGACATATTTAATCTTGGGCAACGTTCATATACTTATGGGTCTGTGTTGGTTTCCTTTACAACAAGCACAGACTTTGATAACCTCATAATGTACAGTCCAGATGCTTTTAATGTGAGCAGTTAAGTTGCATCAGGATGCACAGCCCAGGAAACAGACTGCACTGATAATATGGATATATGTTAGTCTTTAAGGAGTTCTTCCTCCTTTTATGTTGTTCACACTTATGAAAGATAAGAAGAAATAAATTATTTTTTTTCCTTTGACTGCTTTAACCAGCACAGGCACAATATAGAAAGGTATGTCATTTGTAGCTTATAACCATCGATATTTATTAAATTTGTCAGCATAATCTGCTTTCAAGTGCTTGCATTTCTAATCTGGTAACTATTTTATTCAACAGCAAACACTTCCACTTCATGATCTCAGTTCTGTGTTTAATTTCAGTTTCAGCAGGGTGTTGGGACTTTTTATGTTTGCATACCTCACTTGTCATGCACTTGACGTCATTATTGTAAGTGGTTTTATACATATAATGGTTCCTTTTTTTTTTTTTACTTCAATGATAACTATAGCTAACATATTGACCATTTTATTGTTGGACCCTTTGCATAATGCAGCTTCATCCCTCTTGCTGAAAACCCCATCTCAATACTGGTAGCACATGAAAAAACGATTTCCACTTTTACATACCCATTAAGAAAAGTTCTCTCATTCTCACAAGTGACTTAACTTGAAATATATTGCATAATATATATATTGCATTAACAAGGATGTACCTTAGTTTTACAGACATCGAATATTTAAAATTGTGTGAGTAAATGTCCTCTGAGCACTTATTGATCAAGCTGATCAAGCTGAACTCATTGGAGCACATACCCAATATGTAATGTAATCCAATCCTTATGTTGTTCCAATGTGAACTAGTGATAGATCCTGTGGATCAAATTCCCTCTGCTTTTCGGGGAATCTGTTCATTACCCACTATGGAAAGCAGAGAAACTTCAAGTGCCAAATCCCATTACTTCACAAGGAATCCTAGTAAGGTGGGTTGCATTATGTGTAAGGGCTTAAAAAAAAAATCACAAAGACACATGCAAGAGCCCAAAACAGGTGAAACGTATCACGTATCCAATTTGAAATAATAGATTGTGTTTCCTCCTGTGATCCCCTGCAGTGAAACACCTTAAAACTCACCACAGGGGAATGTAGGAGAAAACACCCGTGTGGAAATGCCCTTAATGACAATTCTTCTGTTCCTCTCATTTGCGTTTCTCTTCCCTATGATACATTTGTTAAATGGAAATTGAGGATCAGATTTATAAAGGTTCGAATATTGCACATATATATATATATGCTCAAATTCAAATTGTGAATTATCCAAACCCGATTTGAGTTTTAATTTGTATTCAAATCTCTAGATTTATCATACTCTGGGCCTTTAAGAACTCAAATTTGACTATTGGCCACCTAAAACCTGCCGAGTTCATGTATAATTCAATGGTAAAGGTCAAGGGAGAAATTAGGACATTTTTTTTTTTTATTTTAAATAACCCACAGTCAAATTTTGATTATGTTCGAATTTATTGGAGTTTAAGAGAAAATTTGATATTAGTATTCTAGTCACAGCACTAATAGAACACTAGAAAAGCATTTTGGTTGAAGAGATGTTCTTAGTCTTATGCAGAACAAAAGTAATTCTGGGAAGGAAGCCAGAATTGCTCCTAAAATTTCCATTTTACTTAGAAGCTTAACAGCGATCCAGGGCTTCCTTCTCAGAATTCTGAGAAAGTTTGAGCATGGAAGAGGGGGAAATCTGTATTTATTATTTTTGTCTATTTATTTGTATATTTTACTTTTTCCAGATTCTTAAACATTTTATTGTGGTGCTTTTTGTTTAATTGTTCACTTACCATTTCTAAAAAGCATATAAAAAGAATCTTTCTTATTGATGTTAGAAGTCTTAAAATGGGATGGACTGCCTAGGCAGCTGTATATGTCTTATCTGTCATAGAGTGTTTCAAGTCCCAATGCTATCTTAACAAGTCTATGGAGGCAGTCTGGTGGAGAAGGGAGGATAAGAATGCTGAAAGGGTTGGTTTATTGATGTCTGGAACCTTTGCAGCTGTGTCACTTTACCAAGCATTTTAGCAGTGTGTGCTCTCTCTATGCATAATCTGTTAACAAGTTTGAACGCATGTTACAGTTATGGCACATGGGGCAATTTACATGTTTTTTTTTCTTTGCAACAGTTTATTGCTTCAGTGGAGGGGGACAATATACATCTACCATATTTAGTGACAATGAGCTGCTTAGTGGCAGGCATTTACTGCTGCAAAATGCATTGTGGGAGCAATCATCCCATTTCCCGTTAACCAAGAATGGGGACAATTTGCAGCATATTGCTCCCCTGCCTCAGGGTGAAAATAGACATGGAAAAGTGTTACAATAGACAAGTTTGTCAAGAGGCATGTTTTTACTCAGTTAAAGTGATACTGACACTAAAAAAACTACTTTTTAAAATATGTACAATGTAATATAATTGTTTGCTCATGTTCCTTAACCTGACTGTTTTTCCAACCTGACTGTTCCATCTCAGTCTGTCAGTTACAGTTTCCAATGCTAATGGACTCCTGCTGCACAAATATGGCAGCCCCCTCATAGGCGAGCACAGGGAGTCAGATAGGTAATGTAAAAGAATTGGGCAAATACTTTATGGCAAAATTAAAAGAAGCATGTAAAGTCAAATATATGGTAGATGTAAAAAAGGTTAATTTTCTGGTGTCCGTATCTCTTTAAAGTGCCAGTTACAGTTTCTATGAGCAAGATGACTACAGAAAATATGTAGAGAAAGTTACATGACTTCAGATTGCTTCAAAAATTGTGCAAACCCAGGGGTAACTGTTTATACAACAGACTGCTATTACCCAGACCATGGGGTCTTCGAGTAGCTCAAGAGGGGTGGGGGGGCTTCCACCGCGGCCTGAACATCACTAATGTCCATGTGTGTAGAGGTGGGGGCTAGAAGTTCTACAAGTAAACTTGTGAACTATTCTATTATAATTGGGTAGACTGTCAAGTTTGGGGTTGTTTTCTCTGGAAAAAAAGGAGCTTGCGAGGGGACATGATTACACTTTACAAGTACATTAGAGGACATTATAGACAAATAGCAGGGGACCTTTTTTACCCATAAAGATGATCACCGTTACAGAAGCCACCCCTTTAGACTAGAGGAAAATAACTTTCATTTGAAGCAGTGTAGGTGGTTCTTCACAGTGAGGTTGTGGAATGCACTGCCGGCTGATGATGTGATGGCTGATTGATTCTGTTAATGCCTTTAAGAATGACTTGGATGATTTCTTGGACAAGTATAGTTTCCAAGGCTATTGTGATACTAAAATCTATAGTTCATGTATGAGTTTTTAGATTTTAGTTCATGTATGAGTTTTTAGATTTTATATGAGTGTATGGAGGGGTCATTGTGTGTAAATATGAATGTTGGGTTTCATTTGAAGGGATTGAACTGGATGGACTTTTCAACCCGATCTATCTATGTACAGTAACTATTGTACTTTATTATAGTGGCAGGGTATTAGCACAGCACTTTACAGTGATTATTCATCTTTTCCTGACCCAGTGGAGTTACAATATGAGCTCCTTTCATGTTCACACATCACACATTAGGTTTCATCCCTGTTTCTCACAACAGAAGATTCACTTTCTGACCCTTGTAGTGTCTGTGTGGAAGGGTGATCTGGAGCTCCTGCATGTTTGTTAGAAAGGGCATGTTTAAAAATACTCTAAATATTGTATCAGGCTTTCTCTCCTAGTCATTTTTTAAAAATAAATTTCTACACTTTTGGTTTCTACTGCTGTGCTTAACAGGACCAGAGAAGCTGTTTGGAACACTTGAGTAATAAAGACAAGTCATGGTAAACTTCCCAGCCACTGCAGGAAGTGACTGAATAATTATAATTACCCCCTAAATATTTCATGTATGACAAAAGAATTATCTTACTTAAGCAATATAGGGTGCTGGGCATTATATTCTACAATGATTCCCCACCTTGCATTTTCTTTCTAGTCACCTGCCTTTTAGAAAAGTGTATAAAATTGCAAGTGGTAGTTCTAATGTTTTTTTTTTGGGGTGGGGGGGAATACTTAGCGGTATGTACAATAGTATGATTTTCACTTTGCAGACCTAGAAGGCAATTTAGTCTTGGGATCCTCACTTCCTGATGTGGAGTGTGCAACAAGTTGGGAGGAAGCGATAAAGTAACTGTAAAACTAGTTTATTTTTGTATAAAAAGGGCAGGGTTTAAAGGAGGTGATACATTTTCAGTATGATGTTAACAGAGGCATTACAAGACAGTGTAGCTTTTATTTTTAATGTATTCTTTGTGTATGTTTTCACTTTTAAATGATTCAGTCATTTAATCTACTGCTCTCCAGTTTAATAGCAGAACATTGCTAGTACTGGCATGATAACATGTTCTTACAGAAGGTTGCATCATGGTTAATACTTTACTAATTGCTGTAGACGAGTAATATAAGTTACTGCAAAAAGAATGCCAAAAAACTTTAATGTGAAGCTTAGCGTAGGCTGCCTACCAACAGACATAACTAGTACAAAAAAACTTGACTGCCTTTATAATAGTAACATGGGTGAAATCTTGTAAGCCTTTACTATTGTACAGTACGTACTATACAGTGTTTATTAAAATTACTATATTTTGAGGTGTTATTCAACCTCTCTTTTTAAAAAATGCATAAATGTCTACTTATTTATGGAAAGATTTAAATATTAAAAGCATGAGAAAATGCAAACACTGAAGACATCTGAAAACCTTGAAATACTTTTTGTAAGAATAATTACAAATGGAAAAAAAAACAAACTCCTGAAAACCTCTAAAAGCCCAAAGTAAAGAAAGATTTTACAATTTCCCAAGGACAGCTCCAGTTGATTTGTATATGACCTCATCAACTTTTAGATGAAGTTTTGTATAGTACAGTATTTTGTGGTTTTTACATGAATACATACCAAATTTTTCATAGTTTTAACGCTTAAGAAGTATGATTCAGAGAAACGGGGAAAAAATAGGAACGTTAGTTAATCTGCCCCAGAGTGAAAGCCTTCTTAAAAAAGAAATTATTCACATCATCATTTTCATGGACAGACAAATCATTCATTTATATCCCTGTGGCCAACCTATGCATCTAGAACACCTGGTTTAATAGTACAAATACAGACTAATTCAGAACTGTACATCCAAACCTTACACAGCCCATGATCTTATTAGTGCACAGTATTACAACTTGTCTTCTACGTGTCACCATTAAAGGAGAACTAAACTGCAATGTCATATACTGAATTATTATTGAACCAACCTAAAAGTTCAGCTTCTCTATAGATATGGAATAATACCGGCCTTCAAAGTTGTCACAGGAATTTCCCATCTTGGGTTTTGTGTCTGTGACACGCACATGCTTAGTGGGCTCTGAGCAGCTGTTGAGAAGCTAAGCTTAAGGGTTTAGAAAATGTGATTGCCTGTCATTAGCTGATGCTACAGAACTGGTTTTAAATTGTGATGCTACTTTTGTTGGTTTGCTAGTTGTCATGTACCAATGATCTGAATTATTTCTAATAAGCCTTATATTATGGGAAATATATATATTTAAAATATTGTGTGTCGGCCCCGAAGCTCAGTAAGTGACAGCAGCACAGAGCATGTGCTGTAATCCAGCAGAAATGAAGATTGGGGAGCTACTGGGGCATTTTAGGATGCACATATCTTCACTGTTTAAGAGCCTTGGGCTGGTACAGAAGGCCAAAATATAATATACAACATTTCTACATTTCCCTCTTTAGTTAAGATTTAGTTCACCTTTAAATTAAGATTAATGCCCCTCATTTTTTGTTTTAAGGCAGAGCTATGTGTAATTACTGTTCCATGCAATATGGTGATTCGTTGATTCCAAACTACCATTTCATTCATCACATCAAATAATCCTGTAGGTAAATGAAGTTATAATGTATGGTGTATAGTGAAGAGAAAAAGAAGAATCTAATATGGACCTTCATTATTGTTCTTAAATTTTGGCTCATAATGCTCCCTTTCCTGTTTATTCATGTCAAGAGCATATGCTTATTTGTGGTGACCTCTAGTGGTCATTCTCAAGCCCAAGTCAAGTGGATTTTAGCCATATACACTAATACAGTACATAGTAGAAATTAAATAAAATTCCTCCGGAACCCATGGTGCTACACATAAAACTATATGAGGTGTATATATATATGGGTGCCATCCCCAAGAATACTGGTAGCCTTCTGGAAACAGCGGGTGTGGTAAATAACCATAATGACGCGAAATGAGACCCCCAATGATCTTTTCCGCTGTCCTCACCATCTGCTGTAGAATCTTGAGATCCGATACAGAACAGTTTCCGTACCAGGTAGTGATGCAGCTGCATAAAATGCTTTCAATAGACCCTCTGTAGGGGATAGATGGGAAGATGGGCTTTTTTCAGCTTTCGCAGAAAGTAGAGACGTTGCTGTGCCTTCTTCACTACACAGCTGGTTTAAGGGTCCAGGAGAGGTTCTGCCAGATGTACCCCAAGGAATTTGGTACTCTTGACTATTTTCACTGGAGATCCGTCAATGTACAGTGGAGAGTGATCACCACGTGGTGTACTGAAGTCAACAACGATTTCCTTTGTTTTGTTTGTGTTCATAGACAGATTAACTTTGCACAAGTTTGTTCGCAATTTCCTCTCTTGTCTATATGCTGAGTCATTGTTCTTGCTGATGAGACCCACCACAGTAGTATCGTCGGCAAACTTGATGATGTGATTCGACCCATGCCACGCAGTCATGAGTCAGCAGTGTGAACAGCAGTAGACTGAGAACACAGCCTTGAGCAGCTCCCATGTGATGATGTTGGAGATGTTTCCTCCCATTCGGACTGCCTGAGGTCTCTTGGTCAGGAAGTCCAAGATCCAGTTGCAGATAGAGGTGTTCAGGCCCAACATGTTCCTCTTAACACTCAGGTGCTGAGGAATGATTGTATTGAATGCTGAGCTTAAGTCTATGAACAGCATTCATACATACATGTCTTTATTGTCTAGGTGAGTAAGTGCCAGGTGCAGGGCAGTGGTGATGGCATCGTCCGATGAGCGATTGGACTGGTAGGCGAACTGCAGTGGATCCAGAAATGGTGATAGCAGGCCTTTGATGTGTCTCAAGACCAGCCTCTCGAAGCACTTTATTATGGTGGATTTTAGTGCGATAGGACGATAGTCATTGAGGCAGGACACATGGGGTTTCTTTGGGAATAATGATGGACTCATTCTGGAGTCCACTCATGGACTGGAAGATGTTGGTGAGAACATCCGCCAACTGGTCTGCACATTCTCTGAGAAAACGACCAGGGGTATTGTCTGGTCCCGCGGCCTTGCGTGGGTTGACTCCGCGGAGTCTTGGTATATTTTACAAAGCTTTACATTTATTTTGGTATTCTTCATCATAATTTATTTATATAGAGCTAGCATATTATGTTGCACTTTACAATAATTGATGGCTTAGTGGTCGCACTTCAGTTAAAGCCTGACTAGAAGTTTGTATGTTCTACACTAGGTTTGCATGGATTACTCCAGGTACTTTGGGTTCTTTTCACACTCCAAAAAACATACAGGCAGGTAAATTGGCTTCTGATTATAATTGACCCTTGTGTTTGAATATGATAGGCACCTCAGATTGTAAGTGCCACAGGCACCGGGACTGATGTGAATGATGTATATTCTCTGTAAAGCTCTCTGTAAATGTATCAAATGCCATATATAAATAATGGATATTCATAATAAAACACAGCAGTCTTACAATGATTAAACAACATAATAATCCTAGCATGAGTTAGCTAATTATATTATTTGACTACAAAATCACAGGGATCACTAAGAGAAAGTGGAGTACAGCGGAGCTTCAGCAAGGAGTCGACTGCTGCTGTATACTTTAGGGTTTACTTGTACTAACTCTGTCCATTTCTTATTAAGCACATCAGGATAAAATAGCTTAATGCTAACAGTCAGGGGCATAACTATAGAGGAAGCAGACCCTCCCGCTGCAGGGGGGCCCAGGAGGTATAGGGGCCCCATGAGGTCCTAATTCATATACAATTTCAATAAATATTGGAGAAACAAGTCAACCTCTAAACATTTTGGGGGCCTGAAAAATAATTTGCTGTGGGGCCATGTAATATCTAGTTACGCCACTGCTAACAGTCATTTACAACCCATGCCTTAACCAGTCCAAACTGCATGCCTATATTTGTAAACCATTTCGATGTAAACCAGCTGGGGAAAAGGGGGAAACATTTAATTTAAATGAGGAGAGGTATAGCCACAGTTTTCTGGTTCTGGAAGGCTTAAGTCTTGATGTTTTCTCCCCACTTTTACCCTAGGAGACTAACTAGCAGGTGTAATCATTGTGAATATCTTGAAATCTAGGAAAACAGTCAATTAAAATTGCTCAGATTGCTCTAATAAGCACTTTTGCAATATACATTTATTTGTTTTGAGGCAATGATCACTCATACCGAACTTACTATTTTTAAGGTTATCCTAGTTTGATTAAGTTTACCATTTATTTCACAGGTTTGGTTAAAGATTATAGAATATCGTTATCTTAAGCATTCTTACAAAAATTATTTACAGTTGCCATAAGCGCTTTCAGCATGCCAAATTCTCATTTATACACTGTGAGAAGACTGATAACCAGTAGATGGAGCTATTTGAAAAGCTGTGTAAAAGAGACTAGAAATAATATGCATTAAAGTGGTTGTTCACCTTTGAGATAACTTTCAGTATGATGTAGAGAGTGATATTCTGAGACTATTTGCAATGTTTTCATTTTTTATTATTTAAGGTTTTTGAGTTATCTAGCTTTTTATTCAGAAGCGCTTCAATTTGCATCTTAACCCATCTGGTAACTAGGGTCCAAATTACCCTAGCAACCAGCGTTGATTTGAATAAGAGACTGTAATATGAATAGGAGAGGGCCTGAATAGAAGGATCAGTAATAAAAAGTAACAATACATTTGTAGCCTTACAGAGCCTTTGTTTTTTAGAAGGGAGACAGCAATGCCCATTTAAAAGCTGCAAAAGGTCAGAAGAAAAAGGCAAATATCTAGAAAACTATAAAAAATAAATAATGAAAACCAATTAAAAAGTTGTTTAGAATTGGCCATTCTGTAACAGAATACAAGTTTCCTTAAAGGTGAACCACCCCTGGACTCATTTGTTTCATAAAGTCTTATAATATGTATTGACTGTTGTCATTGAAAGAGCAAGCAATACATCAATATAGTACAGGACAGTAGACCCTATAAATGTTGGCTAAATTGTTGCTTACCCTTTCACATGCTTCTTAAAGGGGTGTGTTCTATAATGCCCTGTTAGTAGGAATGTTTCTATTTTTTTAATAGTTTCTTTAATTTAGTTCTTTAACTCTTTATCTTCTGTTGCTTTCCATCTGGAAAATAATGGTGGGGGAGGGTTCAACGACACTGGCAGCCAAAAAAAACAGTAATGGCCAGGGTGCACAGAGCATTGGCACAATCGCTCTGTTTTTTTTTTTTTTTAAGGGGGATTTTTTTTGTTTTTTTTTTTTTTTATTTTTTTTTTTTTTTGCACAGTACCTTAAAAATACTTTCCCACTGGCAATAAAAGTAAATCAACATTGGGATAACACATGAAGCAATTCTCTTTCCAAAGTTGCCTGAAGTTTCATTCGAAGGGCAACTTCAGATTTCAGAGAATGAAGTGCTATGTATGTTTTCTAATTGGCGATTAACTTTTTAGCTGTAACTAAAGCTTTAAACCCAACTCTTGTTGTCTTGTCATTGCTTGATACAAAAGTTTTGCACGTTTCCGTATTGTAAGCTTTTGCATAAGTTACACAAATTGTGTAAGTTTAGAGGAAGGACAATGATCTTACTGTTTGGCCAATAATTAGTCATTCTACTAGGAATGCACCGAATCCAGGATTCGGTTCGGGATTCGGCCAGGATTCTGCCTTTTTCAGCATGATTCGGATTCGGCCGAATTCTTCTGCCCAGCCGAACCGAATCCTAATTTGCATATGCAAATTAGGGGTGGGAGGGAAAACGAGCGACTTTTTGTCAGAAAACAAGGAAGTAAAAAATGTTTTCCCCTTCCCACCCCTAATTAACATATGCAAATTAGGGTTCGGATTCGGTTCGGTATTCGGCCGAATCTTTCACGAAGGATTCGGGGGTTCAGCCGAATCCAAAATAGTGGATTCGGTGCATCCCTACATTCTACTGCAAAAAAAACTAATTTAGGAGATGGCTCACATAATTAAGTAAAACCTATATGAAAAGCTGATGTTACTCTCTAATAAGGAGTTCAGTTAGTCCAAATTTTCTAATTCATTGAAGGTCAGTGGCGTTTTCCCTAAGTTTAAATCCCATGCCTCCCAATTGTCCCATTTTCTATGGGACAGTCCAGATTTTGACAGCTCAGCCCACAGTCCCAATTTCTCTTTGATCTCCTGTACTGACTCCAGAAAGAGAGCCCAGAAGACGCAGCACCTGCACTTAGATACATAGTAACATAGTAAGTAAGGTTGAAAAAAGACACATGTCCATCGAGTTCAACCTTTTTTTTTTTTTTTTTTTTAACTACCTGCCAGTTGATCCAGAGGAAGGCAAAAAACCCATCTGAAGCCTCTCCAATTTGCCTTAGAGGGGGAAAAATTCCTTCCTAACTCCAAAATGGCAATCAGACTAGTCCCTGGATCAACTTGGACCATGAGCTATTTCCCATAACCCTGTATTCCCTTACTTGCGAAAAAGCTATCCAACCCCTTCTTAAAGCTATCTAATGTATCAGCCTGTACAACTGATTCAGGGAGAGAATTCCACATCTTCACAGCTCTCACTGTAAAAAACCCCTTCCGAATATTTAGGCGGAACCTCTTTTCTTCTAATCGGAATGGGTGACCTTGTGTCAGCTGGAAAGACCTACTGGTAAATAAAGCATTCGAGAGATTATTATATGATCCCCTTATATATTTATACATAGTCATCATATCACCCCTTAAGCGCCTCTTCTACAGCTTGAACATCCCCAATTTGGCCAGTCTTTCCTCATAGCTAAGATTTTCAATACCTTTTACCAGCTTAGTTGACCTTCTCTGTACCCTCTCTAATACAATAATGTCCTGTTTGAGTGATGGAGATTAAAACTGTACGGTATATTCTAGATGGGGCCTTACAAGTGCTCTATACAGTGGAAGAATGACCCCCTTCTCCCTTGAGGATTACAATTGTAACAATTTAAATAAGCAACGATACAATTGTAACTATTTAAGATAAACACGTGTCTTGGGAGAACTGAGACTTGCAGCTTAAGGGCAAATCCACCTTCATTTGCAAAACTGTTATCACACATAAAGCATGACCCTTAACCCCCAGAAATGTGATCAAGCGTTTATAACCTGCCAAATTTTGTAATCTGTATATGGTAATAAGGGTGTGTGGCCATAAAAGGGGCATGGCCAAAAATTTACGCCACGCTATGCGCACCACCTTTTGGTCCCACTTTCTATTTTTCAAATGTTAGGAGGAATGAAATCCTACACTCCTGCCTACCCCTGTCACACTGCTTTGTCATTGCTTAATATGTACCTTGTGTAAGTTTCTATGCAAGACTAAAGGTGACCATAGACTACAATTACGATCTTTCCTGGAAAAGATCTTTCCAAGAAAGATTGTTCATTTCAATACACATGTGTAGAGCTGAATCGTCAGATATGCAGGTAGAAACAATAGAATTCAGCACTAACAATGGCCAATTTTCAGGTTCCTTCAAAGAAGAGCTAACCAAGTCTAAGTCCCGGACTTCTGCTGATATTGGTCGGCTCGTCTCACACCATACACGTACAGAATACAGAACGAAAATTAGTTTTGTGTGTATTAAGTTACACGAAGGCCTACGTTTATACTTAATGGAAATCTTCAGTGTAAAAATAAAAACTAGGTAAAAAGACTGTGCAAAATAAAAAATGTTTCTAATATAGTTAGTTAGCCAAAAATGCAATATATAACGGCTGAAGTGACTGGATGTGTAACAGAACACTACTTCCTGTTCTGCTAAGGATGCTCACAGAACAGTTATGTCCCATGTGGCCCCCCATCAAGTCGCTGACTAACTCAGAGTTAGAGAGCTGAAAAGCAGGAAGTTGTGTTCTTATATGTTATCTAATTTACATGTAAAGCCACTTACTATTACAGCCAATGAGAAGCCAAATATCTTTTGTACTGGCTGCCATAAACTGCCCATTTTCTAAATGCCTCTAACAGAATGCAGTTTAACACATGATATTGCCAATATTGCTCTATTTTTTATGTAATATTTTGGCAAATTGAATAGTTATCACATGATGGGCTGGGGCTAAAATGAGCACTGTCTGATCATGGAGTAATTTGTAGTAATAATAAACAATTAAAAGGTGTACTAAAACCGGTTGTTGCACAATTATAGAGATAGAGGGTGGGGGACAACCCAACAAACCCTTTACCCCAGACCAAGCAGTAATTTATAATTTAAAATTTATAACTGAATTTTATTACTATGACTATTAAATTTAGTTTTATATTAAGTTTTAATCCTTTACATTTTCTACGGATACGCTACTTATGAACTTTTCTACCTGCACTGTTAGGATCACATATGTTTGGATACTTGTATTATAATTGTTTCATATATTGTTATAACATACTATTTGATACACTGATGCTAGCACTGTTTCATGAATTGTCCACTAGGTGGTGCATGAGGGTTTAAATAGTGAGCTTTTTAATGTCTGTTAGCTTGACCAAACATGGCCTGAATAGTTACTGTAATGCCCTAAAAATATGCAATAAAGGCATTTTTATTTTATACAAAATAAGTGGTGCTGTTCCATTTTGGACTATGTATCCACCAGTGGAAAGTGGCGATTGGAGAACTTGCACCATGTGGAGATATGAAGTGTTGTGCAGACTACTTTTTGCTACATATATGAGGCCAGTGATGAAGGGCATCTGATCATCTAAACTTGCAGTGAAATCCTGGGCATGTGCAGGATTCCAAATGCAGAGAAGTATGCATGCCTGTAGTCTGTAGGTCTGAGCTGGTGCTCAATAAAAAAAAAAAGTGGCGTTTACCAAGTAAAAGGATTGAGCACTTTTTAATCTAGGCTACTGGGCAAACAGGAATGCTGAGCGAGTATACAGCAAGGTATTAATGTATATTCCAAAGGTCTTTCTGATGACAGATTGTGGAATGGATACTTTCCTTGTGCTATAAGGAATATGTTGGTGTTATACCAAATAAAGGATGACCATTTTTGTGAATAATCTGTCCTAAAATAATAACTTCACTTCGACAAATTTGAATACATTGTTAATTCACGCTTAATCAAATCTCTGGCAGTTAAACTCTGAAGATTTAACATTTTTAGACTCTGCTGAGGCATGTGCTTGATGTTTAATAAATCATAAATGCATCTAGCCTACCTTGCAGATTGTCAGAATATTTCAAATACCAATACACTGAGATAAGCAGAAGCACTAAAAATGTATATAGCTATTGGTGCAAGAACTTTAATGGATGTGTTTCATTAACTTTATTTTACTTCAATTTAGCTATTATCACAACAAGTGAACTGACTTCAGATACATTTACTGTATTTACCTACTTCATATCATCTATTTACGTTTCATTGTATGGCAAATTTGAACACGGGACTCTTGGTGTTCATAACTTTAATAACTGAGGAAACACTGTACATTTTTGTGCCAAAATCCGCTCCATGCATCTGCGTGCAGGCCAACGCTGTACCAGTTGGTGTAGATGCAGAAAGACGCAGTTGAGAGGGGCATGAGCTTTTCTCTGCTTGTGTACAAACTACAGGTAGAGAAAAGTCCATCCTCGGCCCTGAAATCTTTTATTGATTTTCCAAAGAAAATGTTCACATAGCGTTGCTTAAAATTTTCAAGCATATAAACATACAAAGGCCCTGTGTACTTTTAGCCTTAAGCTGGCCATAGATTTTTAAAAGATCCGATCATCTTGAGACCACGATCATCTCGAACGATTGTGTGAATTTTCCATCAACTAAAAAGACCATTTCAGGCGATATTGCCAGGAAAACAGGGTAGCTGCCTGCTTGTCCCTGCAAACATAGATAGATTGCACTGGGACCGATAAAGATTTCGGCCGAAAGATCGTAAGATGTACGATCGTTCGAATCCGACTAACCGCACAATAATTTCGAAGGATTGGTCGGACTTCGCTAAAATTGGTCGTTCGGAAAGAAAAATCTTAGCATCTACGGGGACCTTTAGGCAACAACCTAGGGAAAGGAATGGATTATTTTATACAGAGCACATTATCTCAAATTAAATAAACTCTCTTATTTACAATTGACAATGGTACGGATAACATTAAAATGAATGTGGCTAAATGCCATATTTTATATACCGTACTGAACTTACTGCACCAGTCAAAAGGTTCAGCTTCTCTATAGTAGGAATGATTCAGGACTTCAAAGTTGTCAGAGAAGATCCCCATCGTGGATTTTGTTGGAAGTGTCGGTGACACGCGTATGCTCTGTGTGCTCTAGGCAGCTGTTGAGAAGCAAAGCTGAGGGGTTATTGCCAATTATCAGAAAGCAGAAAATGAGTTTTATCTATCTTAGCTGATGCTACAGAACTGGTTTTTCAATTCTGATACAAATTGCACTTGTTTCTGGGCTGCCTTATAATATGAATCTGAATTAATAATCAGCCTTGTATTGTAACTTTAACATTCAATAGATAAAGTATATTGTGAGTCAGTCCCTAAGCTCAGGTAACTGACAGCAGCCCAGATCATGTGCAGTGAATCTGCAGAAAGGAAGATGTAGAGCATCTCGGGAGGCACAAATTTTTACTGTTGAAGGGCTGTGGTTGCCTTGGGCTGGTATAGTAGTTCAAAGCATACTGGTCAACATTTGTTCCCTACTTATTTAGTTAAAAACTTTTTTTTTTTTCTTTTTACCATGCTGACGGAATGCACCTTATGTTGATCTATAGAGATCTGTGTACCACCCACCCCCTACATTTACATATGCATCACAATTTCACGGAGAACATTAAAAGAACTTTTTTTTTTTTTTTTTTACCATGTTCCTTCCCAGAAGCAAACATACCGTATGTGAATTAGGGATTCATTTAGTTCCGATCCCCAGGCTATTAAGCAAAGCTCTGTTGTCACAGTCTGTGTGGGATACGGTCTCCTTTGCACAACAATACGTAGTTGTGTGTGTTGTGATTCACAGAGGACAAAAGGCACATCAGGCCCACCCCCCCTGCAAGCTTTTCAAATAACTTCTCTGGGCTGTCCCATAGGTGTGTAACTTATGATAAGAGAAACATACCGGAGTGGCCTTGCTGAAGGGTGTGTGCTAGTGAGAAACAGGAAGTGGCTGACTGTGCTTCTGGCAAAGGATTCTCCTCATTTTCTAGTGCAGGTGTGCAGGCACACGGCAGCTTTTTCTGCAGGCTACACTTTTTTTTTCTATAGAACACAAATACTTTGCTAAGGAAAATATGAGCGCATTACAGCTTAAAGAGCTATCACAGTCAGACTTGTACAGGAGGAGAAAGGAGCGTCCTGACAGCCTGGGACTCAATGGCATTCATGCAGACAAGCTAAGGTGAGCTGGGGGATAATGGCACCATCTCTGGATGATTTAATCATCCAATCTGGGTTTACATACAGTTTATTAAATCACATTCAGTTTGAGTTCCTTTTGGGACCTCAGATTGAGGGTTTGACACTTGTTAGATTTTAATAGAGGGGGCTACAGTAATTCCATACATACATTTATATATAAGTAGTCAACTTAATATTAGAATATTTGGTTTTCCCACAAGTAAAACCTAATTTTCAGATAAATAAAGAAATGTGAGGCTCTTCCGTGTTCCGAATTGGTTAAAATATCTGCTATCTGTATTTGTGCTTTCTAGGAAAGCTTTACACTCTAATGCTACATGCCTGACACAGCGGTGTTAGTATGATGTTCGGAATGTCTTGTGCGTATGACCCTGCTGTTGTGTCTTGGCACATCCTCTTTGCGTGTGTTGATCGTTCAAGTTGGATCCTGTTTCTTCTCCTATCTCCTCATGGGGTGGTTGTGTTGAATGAAGGGGCTTGACACAGAAGAATGCGGTAGAACTGCTCTGACCTCCAATAAGCAGTCAGCAGTGAGGGCTTTGCAATCCAGAGCTCACTGATAAGGAAATATTGCTTGCTGCACTGTACATATTGACTTTGTATCTGGTGTTTCTCTTCATTCAAAATCTACTTACTGTCCGTATGTACTAAAGAATGCTAATGGTTTCAGTAGGTAACCAGAGGAGATGCATCAGGCTGTATTTAACTCCTACAATATATGTGCCTTATGGAGCAGATACTAGGCAATACAGTTGAGCCTAAGGGGCATGTTTACTAACATTGGAGATAAATATTTGGAGAGATTTTTGGAGATGTTGCCCATGGCAACCAATCAGCAATTAGATTTAAACAGCCACAGCCAAGTTAGAAAACAAAAGCAACGATCTGATTGGTTGCTATGGGCAACATCTCCAGAAATCTCTCCAGATATTTATCTCCAATGTTAGTAAACATGCCCCTAAATGTAAATTGCATACATGAAAGTTTGGTAATTTTACAAAAGTACATTCAGCTTATTGTTATCCTTGTAAAAAAATATGTATTTTACATACATTAGGCTGCAGTCTTTAAATTCAAATGAATGCACTGTTAAAGTTTTCATCCAAAGCCTTGGGGTTTGACAATTGTCTGTTAAATACTGAATGTCACATGCTGTGCTTGGTGTTGGTAATACCTTCATGAACAGTAACAGTGCCAAAATGTTTGTCACAAAATTATATTTATGCTAATATAAGTATTGCTCAGATTTGTTCTGTCAACAGCCAATTTATCTCTTTCTGATTCATATATTCATAATATTCTCAAGCATTGAATTCTCTAAAAGTGAAAATTAAATGTCCCATTGTTAGATAGAAACAAAGATTACATTTAGACTTGACTAAATAGCTGAAACTAATGTGACAACAGCAGTGTTCTGAAACAGCTTGGAGTAGGTGGATTCACTATAGTTTTAAGTCCTCCGTGCCATCATGCAATTAGTAACTGGAGAGGCGTTCATATCTGTATGAAGGCTGTATGTTTTATTTGTCATTTCTCATGTATTTGTCTATTTAGTATAGCTGAGGATTATTGTCATAAGCCTCTGTGTGTTGCACTCCACTCTCTGGACTTTATCAGTAGAATAAAAATAATAGTGGATTCCAAATAACCAGAACCTGGCCAAGGAATCGGACAATCTTTCAGATAAGTGTGTTTATAATATATGATAAGAATTTGTTACATTACAAGAGATGAAACTGACTATTTTTTAAAAAATGTAAAGTAATACCTATAATTCATATTTGTGATGATCAGTTTCACTACCAGTCTGTATAATTAAACAACTTGAAATGGAGTGGTTGAACAGGTAGTTCACGTTTGCTTATAGTATTATGAGTTAGTGGCATTTTCAAGGACTGTTTTATTACGTATACAGAATAAAACTGTCCTTACGGTTATAAAATATAAAACTCTGCATTTAAAGTAGCTGTACACATGCCAGTCCTGAATTTTAAAGAGTTTCACATCAAAATACAGAAAGAAATCGCCAGCATCGTGGCATTGACCAGCTGCCAGCGCTCGGTCTAACCAACAATCTGGAGTTGAACAGCTGGTATAAACAATAAAAATCCAATATTTTTATACAAAGAGAGATTGAAATTGCCAGTGCACGGTTTGTCTTTAAAACAATTATTACAAAAAATTAGGTGTTAGTACCACATTTTGGCCAAAATATGTACAATTGTGTGCCACGTCAAGGCCCCTCATTGTCCTACCCTATCCATTAGCATTCTAAGTATGTAGTGCATTTTATCACATCAAAATAGTTTCCACCATAGAAGGTGCAGCTAATAGAGGCTGTACTCTGGTTGGGAGGAAGAATTGTATTTCTTCAAGAAATCCAAACACACCACGCTGAAAAGAAATGTAGGATCTGTTGACATGTCTCCCCACAATCCTACATGCATGCACATATTGTGGTACTTATTTTGCTCATTCATGTTCCTCAATATGGTCACCCACATTAGGAGCTACCAGCTTGTGAGGGTGGTTTTCAGGGAACTTTTTTAATTTAATAGGTGCCCATTAAATATGTCAAAATTGGGAAACCGCAGCACCAGAATCCAGATCATTTGACTTGCATGGTAATTACTTTCAAGTTATTGATATTCTGACATTCTTGGGCTAATTAGAGACTTGGTACTCCGCTTCCAAAGATGCACTGTGTTCTTGATACATGGGCCAGCCCAAAACCCCCACAGGATTTTCTGATCTACTAACCAGGTTGGGGTGGGGGGGATTTCAACTTACTAAATTTTGGGTGTCCCAGGAGCCTTCACCCAACTCTCTCCTACTTCTCTGGCTCAACCCCCACTGCCACTTACCTACCCCCTCTGGTGATGTATATAAGTAATTGCAGTGTATCACACCAGAAAAGGGAGGCTTAGGGTCAGAACTGGTCAGTGGGTTTGTCAACCCACCATGTGCCGTTAACCTTAAACTAACTAAAACCCCCCTAATGTGAAAAGCCCCTTCCACTACCCTCCATTCTTCCTCACTCATAGTGCATTAGTAAAAACTGTGCCCCTAATTGTGCAACTCCCGTATCTGAGCAGAGTAGTTCAGTGGAGCTCAAGGGCGCCATCTTTATATATTTGGCAGATGTGCAGTTGGAGCCAGTCTGGTGTTCACGTCAACTGCGCTGGAAACTCTGGATATGGCCTAAAGGATTGATTTTTTCCCCCTTGTATGTAGTTTGTGTAAAGCAGGGTTTGCAGACTCAAATATATGGTTTTAGTCAAGTTCCTGCCTGAGGAATTGCTTTAGTAAAGGAAATTCTGGGTAGTGTAGACTGTTCTACATGCATCTTGGCTTGGGGCAGGGATTTTAGAGCAATAGAAAAAGGGAAAGTCTGTTTTACTGATGACCAAGATCAACATGAATTACTTACACATTAGTTTTATGGGGCCGGGTCCTCCTCCTTCCTGTGTCTTTTAAGAAGTGCCACTTAGGGGCTGATTTTATACAGCTGGATGGCCAGCATTTCAAACTTTTTTCGATTTTTTTGTTACTTTCTGTTTTAACAAATAGACAAATATATCAAAGTGGATACCTGTATCAATTTATCAACATTTGTGCAGCTGCTTTGAGCGGTAGAATTCCATTCTGCACTGCTAGTGAGTGCTGTCATATTGCTTGTTCACAAAATAGAACAGTTCGCTCAAGTGCTAATTTCCATAAGATCTTAGCACTGGGGGGTTCTGGAGGAACGTCATTTCGTTTCTACTATGTAGTGTATTTACTGTATATGGCTGAAATTACAATAAAATCCAGTTGACTTGACTTGAATTGACTTGATCTGTTCGGCCCGGGGACCATTCAGATGCTTCATGTATGATTTGGCAACATGTGGGTCTACGATTACTTTTTTCCCAGGGACCTTTTATGTCTTCTGCTTATAGTATGTTCAGGGTGTTGTTTAAAATCTGCCTCTTGGATCTTGTTTAAAGGCCAAGTCAACCCAAAAATAAAGCTTTGCCTAAAAAAAGAAAACAACATAATAACAAAATATACATTTATTGAACTTTTTCAATGCTTTTAATGGAGAACTAAACCCTGAACTTATTGCGCTTAAAGTTTCTCAGTAGTAGCAATGATCATGGACTTAAACTTGTCACAGGGGTCACCATCTTGGAAACTGTCTACAACACTCACATGCTCAGTGGGCTCTGAGCAGCTGTTGAAAAGCTAAGCTTAGGGGTTGTCACAAATTATCAATCAGAAAATGAGGTTGGTATGTAATATAAGCTGATGCTACTGGGCTGATTATTAAATTCTGATGCTAATTGTACTGGTTTCTGTCCTGCCATTTAGTAATTATTTGTAAATCATTACTAATCAGCATTATATTGTGACATTTATATTCTGTGTACTGTATATTTTGAGTCGGTCCCTAAGCTCTGTAAAGTTATTTATAAAAACAGTGGCTATTGAAAGCAGCATCTGCTTAAAGGAGAACAAACACCCCAATAAGAAAGCCCCTAGTTACTACCCTAAATAGTCCCCCCTCCCTGCTTCCCCCCGTCCCCCCCACATAGTTACCCCTTAGAAGTGCTCCTAACACTTTGCTCACATATCATGCAGAGTAAGCGCAGTGGAGCTCATGGGCGCCACCTTTCAGATCCTTGTCTTCTTTTGTAAAGGACTGTCATATTGGCACATGCACAGTTGGAGCAGTCTTCTGGTTTGTAGCAACTGGGCACGCGCCAAAAGTGCCAGAAATTGTTGAAGGTAAGGAACAGGAAAAAGACTGGAGATCTGGAAGATGGCGCCCATGAGCTCCACTGTGCTTACTCTGCACCGATACATGAGCTAAGTGTTCGGGCAGTTTCCGGGGTAACTAACTATACAGGGAGGTGGGGGAAGCAGGGAGGGGGGACTGTCTAGGGTAGTAGGTAGGGGCTTTTCTTATGGGTAGTAGGTAGGGGCTTTTCTTTTTAGCAGAGTTGTAAAGATAGGTTTGTTAATCATCTGCCTTTACTTACATTTAATCAACAGTCTAAACCACTAGGGCAGAGAATAGAAAGAGACAGACAAATGTTGCTTTCAATTGCAAGATAGATATATATACAAATAACTTTAAAACCATAGCAAATTTGTAATTAATGTACATTTCAAAGTTGTCTAGAATGATGTTTTCTTTTATTAGACCATTTTTTATTTTGGGGTTGACTTGCCCTTTAAAAGCCCAATTCCTAGATTGTTCATATTTGTCTCTGAATTAATAATTGCTTCAGAGCCATGCTCCCTTAGATGCAAACTAAATGCACTTGACAGTCATTTAAAAATGCAAAATCACAATATTCTGTGAAAAAAGCAAGAAATAATAAAAATAACACGTTCCCTTCCCCCAACTTTACTATTCCTGTTAAAGGTCAGGCCAGGAGGTGAAATTTGTATGCAGGCATTTCTATAATAAGTATACAGTCCAGTGCCAGCGAGTCTGGTGTGGACAGAGGATACAACCCTATAAGGACCTTCAGGCGTGTAAGAGGATTTCCAGCAAAGACTGACACTTTCTTGTTAGCCAGTTACATCGTCTGCTTTCTTTTTCATGTCACAATGTTTATAAAACCATTTATTTCTGCAGTGTCTTGGCCTAGCCTAAAGTCATTTCTTTCCTGCTACTTAAAGTCATGCAAAGTGTATCAATATTCTGCCATGTGTTCTGCCAGAAACTAAGTGGACAGCAGACATAAACTGATCAGTGATGGGCAACAAGCAGTATTTTTCTGGCCTTCATTGAGGCCCCTGACTACTCAACAATGTTGGTGTTAATTCAGTACAGAACCCTTCATTAAATAATGATACCCTTCAGCTAACTTCCAATTGCAGTATCTCTGTTAGGATTAAAAGGCAAAGATTTGATTCATTTTTCCCTTATGCTTTGCCCCTTCGTGCAACATGCCCACTTAGTGAAGTACCATATGATTTGAAAACTTTCAGTTGGCTTTTAATGTGGTTCTTCAAACAAACGTTATGTTTGTGGATATTATAAAATCAGTTCAAACAGCACATGGACCCCTTTACCATAGCAGGACGTAGATTGAGCATCACTGACATATGTTTGCAGGCAGAAGGTGGTCTAATTGTAATAGTCTCCCAGAGTCCCAGCAACCTATGGCATTTGCCAGAATTCATAGATTTTCAGTCTGCACTTGTAGGGAAGCCCTGCACCCTTGTAGAAAAATTCATTTTACACGTGTGTTAACCATTATGACACACTGGGAACTTTAGTCACAGGTAACTTTCCTTGAAGAGTTAACTGCAGTAGTCGGCATTTTTCCAGCAGCTATACCTGCAGAGAAGCATTTCATGTGCCTTAAAGTGGTGGTTCACCTTAAAGTTAACTTTTAGTATGTTCTAAAATGACCAATTCTTCATTATTTATTTTTGAATATAGTTTTTGAATTATTTGCTGCCTTTTTCTGATTCTTTCCAGCTTCCCCCCCCCCCCCATCTAAAAACAAATGTTCTGTAAGGCTAGAAATGTATTGTTATTGCTACTTTTTATTACTCCTCTTTTTGTTCATGCCTCTCCTATTCATATTTCTAGTCTCTTATTCAAATCAATGCATGGTTGCTATTGTAATTTGGACCCCAGCAACAGGATTGCTGAAACTGCAAACTGGAGAGCTACTGAATAAAAAGCTAAATAAATCAAAATCCACAAATAATAAATAATGAAAACCAATTGTAAATTGTCTCAGAATATCAGTCCCAAATCATACTAACCGTTAATTTAAAGGTGAACAACCCCTTTAAGCTGTACCGGGACTAAACCTTTTTTTAGGCCAGACCATAAGAAATGAGACGGTTTCAAAATTAAAGACAGGGTACAACTGTGTCACTATAATGCATGAATGAAACCTTTGTTCAGTTTATAATTTACTTGGTTTATTCTAGCTATGTAATGTCCATTTAATTATAAACAAGGTTTTCAGTTTCTGAGATACCTAAAGAAAGAATTGTCTGTAAAAGACACAGTAGACACTGTTACAGAAAGTATGCTAACTATAGCTTCTAGCCAGTCGGCTTGCACAGGAGCTCAAATCTGGTATTCTGGTGTAAATCAGTAGTGTTTTTATTGTGCTAGAAATAATGGCCCATGTACTGCTGGCTACAGAGCAGTAAATAATAGTGCAGTTTAACAGTAACGTTTCCACTCTGTGGAGGGAATGGAATCTATAAAATCAACATGAGGGAGCAGCTGAGTCCCACCTATCACAAGTGACGTGTTTATACTTCACAGCCATAGTTGGAATGGATGGTGTGGAATTTGCTTGCTGCCTCGTAATGTATTCCAGTGTGACTCATTGTGTCAGTCTGGAAGAGCTGTAGTCTGAGAGCGGTATTAAGTACAACTTTCATCCAGTTTAGTCCAGGAACTGTAAATTTTGCTGCAAATTCTACATTTCTGTTGTTGGAGAATATTCATAAGGGTAACCAAAATGGAATTCCAGACTAGGATTCACCCAGATATTCCAGAAAATGGGGAACTGCCTCCCATGGAAGTGCCAAATCATTTTGTACCCCAGGAAGGTGGAGGAGAAGATGAAAAGCCAGTATCAAACTTACAGAGAAGACGTAGTGATGTCAAGGTCTATAAAGAAATTTGTGACTTCTATGCTAGATTGTAAGTGGCCTTGGGACTTGCTGGTAGCCTTGATTACTTTACTATCCCCATGATATGTTTTGGATAGCAAAAATCATACACATGATATTGAACATCTAGTATAAAAATCATTGATGGTGATTGCGGCCATTTAACGGCAGAACATTTGCTACGTTATTTCAGAATCATGCCTATTGGTATTTTATTAAGAAGGATCTATCTATCTATCTATCTATATCTATCTATCTATATCTATCTATATCTATATCTATCTATATCTATCTATATCTATCTATCTATATCTATCTATATCTATATCTATATCTATCTATCTATATCTATCTATCTATATCTATCTATATCTATCTATCTATATCTATCTATATCTATATCTATATCTATATCTATATCTATATCTATATCTATCTATATCTATCTATATCTATCTCTATCTTTTGACCGAAGTATTGAATTTTAAGTTTTAAAACTATTATTATTCCTTACAATGAAAGCATTTCAGTAGTGATAAAATAGACATACACCAAATTTGGCTACCTAGACATACACCAAATTTGTTTGATGAGCTCTATAATAAAACCTTTAAAGCATAATGGAGTTGCTGAGCTGTTGAAGTTAAGGCTTGATGAGGTGTGTTTAACCAGGTTTTTAACCACCTCTGCTCACCAGTCAATGTTCCTGATGTTAAAAGGGTGGTTCACCTAAGTTAAATTTTATAGAATGGCAAATTCTAGGCAGCTTTTAAATTGGTCTTCATTTTTTTTTAGGGATGCATCGAATCCAGGATTCGGTTCGGGATTCGGCCTTTTTCTGCAGGATTCGGATTCAGCCGAATCCTTCTGCCCGGCCGAACCGAATCCGAATCCTAATTTGCATATGCAAATTAGGGGCGGGGAGGGAAATTGCGTGACTTTTTGTCAGAAAACAAGGAAGTAAAAAATGTTTTCCCCTTCCCACCCCTAATTTGCATATGCAAATTAGGGTTCGGATTCGGTTCGGTATTCGGCCGAATCCTTCGTGAAGGATTCGGGGGTTCGGCCGAATCCAAAAAAGTGGATTCGGTGCATCCCTATTTTTTTTATATAGTTTTCAAGTTTTCAGTTTTCCGCCTACTTTCCAGCTTCTGAAATGGGGGTCACTGACCCCATCTAAAAACAAATGCTCTATAAGGCTAGAAATGTATAGTTAGTGATACTTTTTATTACTCCTCTTTTTATTCAGCCCCTCTGCTATTCATTTTCCATTTTTTTTCTCCAAATCAATGCATGGTTGCTATGGTAATTTGGACCCTAGCAACCTGATTGCAGAAATTGTAAACTGTAGAGCTGTTGAATAAAAAGCAAAATAACTCCAAAAACACAAATAATAAATAATGAAAAACAATATCAAATTGTCTCAGGATATCACTCTCTATGTCATACTAAAAGTTAACTTGAAGGTTAACAACCCCTTTAAATGGAAGGCACCCAGGCTGACACATACAAAGTGGTTAAAGACAGACCAATGTGAAAAAACAAGTGCAAACAAGCAAGTGTTCTGTGCCGGGGAAACTGCCCCCTGTGCCATTAATCGAATCGAAAAGTATGTGAGGCCTCATGCATTTCTTTGGAATGGCTTAGAGTCCATTAATGGCCTCTGAGACAGCTGAACCAGTATACAAAGTGCACACCTACAAGGAAGGTTTACTAGGTCATCTGTAACATGAATTTTGTATATTTAAAATACTACGAAATGGGAGTGCTAATCTGCATACTGAGTTTCTTTGAAAGCACATCTATACTATATACATAGGAACAGTGTCTGCCATATTGCTTCTTTTTTGAGGAATTCCCCGCAGGCAGCGATAACATCAGTTAATGACTACTAGGTGGGTTAATGCCATTGTAGAATTGCCATTTTTACTTCCCCAGTGTAAAAATTAATTAGTAGGAGTAAATATAAGAGGGCATTGAATATTTTTTTGTGCATAGAAATCAAAAATTCCATGCACATGTTTTGCTACAGTTTTTCTGTTTTCAAGCTTGTTCCCAATGGGGTCTGTGTTTAATGCTTTTGGTTTTGTCCTCTTGGAATGTGTACTATAAATATTGGCAAATATAAGAAGGGGAGTGAGGCTGGCACTCGTCAATGAGGGGCAAGGCTGTGATCTCAGTGCTGATTAATGGTAAGGGAATTCTGCGACGAATAATCATCCTGATAGTGTAACCAGAAACATTATCCACCTAGGAGCTTTCCCTTATTTCATGTAGGGCCTACCCTGTTCATTGTTACTGGGTGTGGCATTAGCTTGTATCTTCAATTTCCCCTAAATATCATTATTACAGTTTTAACTTTTAGAGGGTTATTTATTAAAGTCCTTTTTTTTTTCTGGTTGGGGGAAAAAAACATTTTTCATAGGAAAATTAAACCCTGATGGAGTACTTTTTTTATTCAGACTTTTAAGTTCATGTAGAAGTAAATTGCAGATCTGCGCTGGCTTTTGTTAAATAATCTGAAGATTTTGTGGTTTTGGCAACAAATCCGAAAAAAAATCTTACAATTCTGTTTTTATGAATGTATTGATAAATGGGAGGGGGGGGGGAGTCATTGCGGATCTGGTCGGATTGGTTTCAGAAAATGTCATATTTTGATAACCCCCTCATTGTTAACTCTTATTCATTTATGATTATTTTATTGCTTAGTTTAATTTTTAATCATGCCTGTGTGTTACACAGCTCCTTGTACAAAACATGTTCTTTCATGCACATCAATACATGCCTGTCTTATTTTCTTACCACTTTGCACTTCCTATGATTAAGTGCTTAATTGTGCGCTGAATTGTAGAACTATGTACAGATACACCATCTGCAGCAAGATGTTCTTTCAGGTCTTTGGAGGTGATCTTTGGGTTATCTGTAACCATTCTCACAATCCTCCGCATATACCGCTCCTGTATTATTCTTGGCCTGCCAGACCTGGGTTTTACAGCAACTGCCTGTGGCCTTCCATTTCCTGCTTACATTCCTTAAAGTTGAAACTGACAGTTTAAACCTCTGAGATAGCTTTTTGTAGCCTTCCCCTAAACGATGATACTGAATAGTCTTTGTTTTCAGATCTTTTGAGAGTTGCTTTGAGGATCCCATGCTGTCACTCTTCATAGGAGAGTCAAACAAGCACAACTTGCAATTGGCCACCTTAAATACCTTTTCTCATGATTGGGCACATCTGCCTATGAGGTTCAAGGCTTAACAAGCTAATCCAACCAATTTGGTGTTGCCAGTAATCAGTATTGAGCAGTTACATGCAAGCACTGCGTATCTTGACAGCGCTATATAAATAAATGATGATGATGATGATTCAAATTGCAAGGGTACCCAAAATTTTGCACAGCCAGTTTTTCACATTTGATTTAATTTCATACAACTGAATACTGCTTCACTAAAAATCTTTGTTCAGTACTCATGTTCCTGGGAAATGAAAGACATACCACTGTTATCCTTTTTGTTGAAAGTGGAGTAAATTATTATGCAGGCTGAGAGAGGTTCCCACACTTTTTCATATGACTGTATATATGTATAAAATATTGTTATATATAGTTTAGACGTGTGTGTATATATATATATATCTGTGTATACATTTGCACCAGGGCTTATCTTGAGAGGCTGAACTTGATGGACTTTTATCTTTTTATTTTATTTTTTTTAAACTGACATGTTTTATTTACTTTCATTGCACATGAAATGGGTCATCCGCTGGTTGCAGTACCGTTATCAATGGATACATATTAATACTTTCTTTTTTTTTTTTTTTATCCCAAACTAACTATGTAATCTTTAATGTGCCATATGTTGCTATATGTATTGCCTACATTGACTGAATAGTTCAGGTCCAATTTAGGAGGCTCAACCATGTCTCTCTCTGTTTTTGCAGCAACATGGCGAATGCTCTGGCAAATGCAATTTGTGAGCGCTGCCGAGCTGGCTTTGCTGCTTCTGAGAAGATTGTCAACAGCAACGGAGAGCTGTACCATGAGCAGTGTTTTGTATGTGCTCAGTGCTTTCAGCAGTTCCCAGAGGGACTCTTCTATGAGGTAAGGGCTGTGTGCTTAAGACTCCCTACGAACACCTCTCCGGTTGCGTCCCCTTGGTATGGCAATTCCATTAATCCACAATTGAAAGCAGTGCTACAGGGCCAGAACAAGGGGAAGGCAGAAGATGCACCTGGCCCTGGAGTGCTTGGCCCATGCAATCTCATAGAACAGGCAGCACATATAGAATAAGTAAAACATCCGTTTTATTCCAAGTAAGTTAAAACTATCAGATATACATCATAAGGCCAGGGTACAGCACACTGATGCATTTTGGACCTTAGCCGTCCTTAATCTTGATTGATTATGTATGTAATGCTGGAAATAAACAAGAATAGAAACTGGACACCCCATTTCAATTCATTGCAGGAATTCCACCTCCTCTATCTACACATTGTTACTTTATTGACTATTTTTTTAAAAAACATTATCAATGAAACATTGTGGCAGAAATTGTAGCTACACAGACATTACATAATTAAACTAATGTTTATGCAAGTTGACAATACTCCTAGGTGGGCAAATTTGCTTGAACATTTAGATTGAAATGTGAACTCTGTATATCCACACTGAATGATCACCTTATAAAAGTGCATTCAGGTCATCAGTTGTCATTTTTAACATTTGGCCACAGTTATGGTTTACGTATATGGTTTACGTGACCAAATAGTGTTTTATAGACTGTTTTGTTGGAAAGTCATTGTCATTCACAGTTCTCAGGTATTATATTACATTTACAGTCATATTGCCCACTCAAACTGTATTGCTTAGGGTGTCATTGTAGTTCAGTAACACCATTCCAGCATTCCTTATTCCAAAATGCATTTAGCCTTGTGTGTTCATCAATGAGTTTAAATAAGCCCTACACTTGAACTTGTTGTAAGGCACAGGGAGGAATATCCACATAGTGTGTACATTATAGACACTTTTGCAAAAAGAGATCCCTGCATCATATTTGTGAGAGAATGTCTTTAAAGGAGAAACAAACCCCTTATTAAAAAAAACTCTACCCCCTAACTTTTTACTTACCCCTTGGTGCAGATTCAGGGATCGGAGTTCATGACAGCAATTTTCCGGGTCTTTGTGTCTTCTTTCTGTCGCTTCCACAATTTCCGTCAATTTCGTTGCAAGCTCAGTTGTAGCGAACCGGGAAGTTGCTCAAACTGCGCATGCACTGCCACGCCGGTTTTGTTGTCCGATTACCAAAGGCATTTGCCCAGGGTAGCAGCTAGGCTGGGGGGGAGGAGGTGGGAGGGGGTCTATGTGGGATGGGGAGTAGAGGTTTTTCTAATAAGGGGTTTGTTTCTCCTTTAAGCAACTGGCTCTATGTGCACCTTCACACTTACACCCAGGGTGTCCCCCAGTTTCTCAGGTTTCAATTGTAGCATGCAGATAATTCAGGGTATTAACACAGTGCACATATCCAGCATCTATTCAGTCTGCACTGTTCCCAGACTTTAGCCAGTGAGGAGTTTTATATTTATCTACTCCTTCATAAAATTCTCTCCTGCTGCATCTCCCATGCACTACGGCTTTCCTCCCTTCAGTTATTTCCTCTGCCAACCTGTGTTTCTCCCCTTCAGTCAGTGGGGCTTCTTCATGTGCCCTGAAGTAACCCTGCCCACCTAAGGGAAGTGAATTAATAGAAAAATTTGGGTTCAGATTTTGGTTATGTATTCAGCCATTTTTTATCGAGTCGGGCAATTATTACTACCAGGTCTTTTTTGAGAGATAATAGACTAACCAAAGTTGGCACCAGGAGGGTCAGAGCAGTTACCATTAAAAAAAAAGTCTATGAACTTGGATAGACTTGGAAATTGTACAGCAGTAATGCTCACTTTTACCCTGTGTGCCATGGACACTAAATTGTTTGCTGGTCTGTAAATAACAAATAGGGCAGCTTTTCCATGCTTGAGCTTTTCTGCTACGACAGTGATGAAGGCATAAACTATATGGGAAGTGAAGTCTGTCGCTAAGATTATAATGTAGCAGTGTTATGGTTAAAAGAAAATACACATCGTCACTAATACATTGCCTTCATTAAAAAAACTGCTTATCTGAATTATTGAATTGGTTTTAGCAACAAAAAAAAGTTATTTTGCATTCAAAAGTTTAAAGCTTTACTAAGTATTTGGTCAACACTACTATTTAGCCTGACTGCCCCGGTTTAAATTGTAATTTATATAATAAATATGTTTCTGTGGCAGAACATCTCACCTATGTTTAAATAATCCAAAAAAAGAACATCTAATCCAATGAATATCTGAACAATGTGCTAAATTATATTCTTTTTATGATCATTTTTGCTGCATGTATAGACACAGGCAGGTTATGTGTCCCAAAAGTCCCAATCCCCTGCAGAGAAATCTCTTGCGCAGACCATTATATATTGTTTCCACCACACGGAACACACTAAAACCTAACTGCTGGAATGATAGTTACCAATTCAACACAAGCCACAAACTAGGCATGCCTAATATATTTGTACTTCATTTAGCTGACAGCTATGTATAATTCATTGCCATAGGATTTATTTGGGGAATAATTTTACCATCCCCCTACTTATAAATTTCCATTCCATCCTTAACCATTCATAATGAGGAAGCTATATTAACACCTTTTCATTAAAAATGGAAAGATTTCTATTGCTAGAAGTTATCTTCGTTATTATGTCTACCCAATCCCTGTCCAACTCCAGTATGATTATTTTTATAAAGGGATACTGTCATCGGAAAACAGTTTTTTTTCAAAACGCATCAGTTAATAGTGCTACTCCAGTAGAATTCTGCACTGAAATCCAGTTCTCAAAAGAGCAAACAGATTTTTTTATATTCAATTTTAAAATCTGACATGGGGCTAGACATTTTTGTCAATTCCCAGCTGCCCCTGGTCATGTGACTTGTGCCTGCACTTTAGGAGAGAAATGCTTTCTGGTAGGCTGCTGTTTTTCCTTCTCAGTGTAACTGAATGTGTCTCAGTGAGACATGGGTTTTTACTATTGAGTGTTGTTCTTAGATCTACCAGGCAGTTGTTATCTTGTGTTAGGGAGCTGCTATCTGGTTACCTTCCCATTGTTCTTTTGTTTGGCTGCTGGGGGGGGGGGGGAGGGAGGGGGTGATATCACTCCAACTTGCAGTACAGCAGTAAAGAGTGATTGAAGTTTATCAGAGTACAAGTCACATGTCTTGGGGCAGCTGGGAAATTGACAATATGTCTAGCCCCATGGCAGATTTCAAAACTGAATATAAAAAAATCTGTTTGCTCTTTTGAGAAACGGATTCCAGTGTAGAATTCTGCTGGAGCAGCACTATTAACTGACTCATTTTAAAAAAAATGTTTTTCCCATGGCAGTATCCCTTTAAGTCTAATCCTATTGAAGCATTAATCTGGCAAATAACAAAAGCTTCCAGAAGTATTCGCTTCACATCCTTATTGCACTCTTCTTGCTTCTGCTTGAATCCCTGGCCTTTTCTCCATCACCTAACTGAGCCCAGTACCTTGCCATAGCTATTGCACAAAACCTTAGGGAGTCTATAAAAGGCTATATGTATTGTACTCATTAATGGTCACTGCAGCCACTTGAATACAGTGAATTCTTCATAAGCAATTACATTTTTTTATAATTGCAGTTTGAAGGCAGAAAATATTGTGAGCATGATTTCCAAATGCTGTTTGCTCCCTGCTGCCATCAGTGTGGTAAGTGTTGTTTTGTATTTGTTTGTTTTCTGATATGTTTCTTTTATTTACTTATTTATCAAGAGTAAATGAAATTGGCAATACAAAGCTTTTTCTTTGCCTTTTAAATATAGCAGTTACATTATACAAGACAGGCCTCTTTATACAATTGTACTGCCTTTTAAATTGTGTCGTGCCTTGCAGAAATGAATGCAGACACCCAATCTCATGAAGGCCCAGGATATCGGCTTTCATTGACCATGTCAATTTCTGTAAAGACTTTTAACCACAGTGCAGTGAAAGGGGTATGGGGGCACTCAACAACTAAATCTGTTTCAAGTCATTTTATTTTTTGAAAATATGATTGCGCTCATTTCTTACAGGAACTCTTAGACTGGATATTGACAGATGTTTAATTCAGCATATCCTCTTACTGAGTAAACAAATGGATTTGTCATGTCTAAACAATATTGCTTTGTCAAACTAAGCAGACATCCTACCTTGTGATTTAGCCAATAAAGTGCAGTGACTTCATTATTCCGTGTCAGAACAGCAAATAGTAAATGAATCACCAACAGATATAAACCTTAATATGTAGATGCATAAGGCGTCTTGTGGATAAATGTGCCAATATGTCCCACTGAGTTTCTGACTTACTGCTTACACATATTTCATTTATAGTCTGTAAAGAAGCATAGGTAAACTGTGCACTCACAAAAGTATTGACAGGATTCCACATCACCATCAGGCAACCATAAATAATGGTGCTGTTTTCTGGGAAATGCCTTGATTAGACCAATCATATTGATCACTGCCCTTTACATGTACAAAAGTCAATATATAGAGGGTATGTAAAGGAAACTTTGCATAGTGCATGTAATGGAAAATAAACAATTCTCTTGGACATTTAAGGCTTCTATTATTTTTTTTCCTTCCTGTGTAAGATCTCGCTTTTATTTGTAACCTTTGAAGGGATACTGTCATGGGAAAAATTTTCTTTTTTCCCCAAACACATCCGTTAATAGTGCAGTTCCAGCAGAATTCTGCACTGAAATCAGTTTCTCAAAAGAGCAAAGATATTTTTTCTATTTAATTTTGAAATCTAAATAGGGCTAGACATATTGTCAGTTTCTCAGCTGCCCCCATGTGCCGTGTACTCTGATAAACTTCAGTCACTTTTTACTGCTGTACTGCAAGTTGGAGGGATATCCCCCCCCCCCCCAGCAGCCTAACAACGGAATAATGGAAAGGTAACCAGATAGCAGCTCCCTAACACAAGATAACAGCTGCAGGGTAGCTCTAAGAACAACACTCAATAGTAAAAATCTAGGTCCCACGCACATTCAGTTACATTGAGAACGAGAAACAACAGCCTGCCAGAAAGCAGTTCCATCCAAAAGTGCTGGCTCTTTCTAAAAGCACATGACCAGGCAAAATGACCTGAGATGGCTGCATACACACATATATTACAACTAAAAAATACATTTGTTGGTTCAGGAATTACATTTTATATTGTACAGTGAGCTATTTGCAGTGTAAACATTGTAATTTAGAAATAAAAACTACATTATAAAAATCATGACCGAATATCTTTTAACTCTTACCACCTTGATATATCTAGAGGTGGAGGTAAACGAGCCAGCCTTATTGTTGTCTGCCCCAGCGCCTGCTGACTGAACCATAGAAATCTGCAAAGGAGACCAGATAACTCCCTACACATATCCTGTTAAAATATTAATGTAGTCTTAAAAATAAAACACTCTTTCCATGCATTTTAATAAATAGGCATTTTTGCTTTCTGCTGTTCAACACATTAGCTCTAGATTTTGTATGGTAACATTGCTAATGCTTTTCATATTCCCTCCCCTAGGTGAATTTATCATTGGCCGGGTCATTAAGGCTATGAACAACAGCTGGCATCCAGAGTGTTTCCGATGTGATATCTGTCAGCAAGTCCTGGCAGACATTGGATTTGTTAAGAATGCTGGAAGGTGGGTTTGATAATGAGATCTGCTTGCCACCCCTTTGAACTGTATGATAGTCCTTCTTGTGCAGCCTTGTAAACCTTTGTTTTCTTGTGAGCCAGTCCATTGCTTGCCTTTGTTTTCAGATGGGCTCTACAAGTCCATTAAATCACCTTCTATTATTTAGAAAACCTATGCATATTATTCATTTTTGTTTATTTTTAATAAAGATATTAAAAATACATTTGATTTTTTTCAGTAAGCAAAACTTTTTATGTGTGTTCTAACATGATGTACCGTCATATGTTATATGGCAAATGTTATAACCAGGTATAAACAAGGTACAGTGTGCAATTGCTTTTCAAGTCAGACCCATATACGTGCTTGTTTAGAAAAGTGTGGTGTTATGTTTTTTTTTATGTATAGAACTTCAAACTGATTTTTTTTTTAATCCCTAGGCACCTTTGCCGTCCTTGTCACAACCGAGAGAAAGCAAGAGGACTTGGTAAATATATCTGCCAAAAGTGCCATGCTATTATTGATGAGCATCCCCTCATATTCAAGAATGACCCATATCACCCAGATCATTTTAACTGTGCCAACTGTGGGTAAGTCCTAGACATTGAGCAATGGCCTGCCTTGCTATAATACAGGTACGGGATCTGTTATACGGACGGAAAGTTTTGATTACAGAAAGGCCCACTCCCATAGACTCCATTGTAATGAAATAATCCAATTTTTTCTCTGTTATAATAAAACAGTCCCTTGTATTTGATCCAAACTAAGATACAATGAATTTGTATTGGAAGCAAAGCCTATTGGGTTTATTTAATGTTTACATGATTTTCTAGTAGACAAAAGGTGTGAAGATCCAATTTATGGAAAGCTCCATTATCTGGAAAACCACAAGTCCCAAGCATTCTGGAAATCGGTCCCACACCTGTATACTAAATGGTTATTTGGCTGCATGTAGTCCAGTTTGGGTAATGGGATATACTTACATGTTTGAAGAGGTGATTTTCTTTTAAAATCTACAAGTTCTCCTGTTGCTTGCTCTACCATATACGTTTCAACAATAGAGTCTATCTTAGACTGATTCTTCTACTGAAAAACAATATTTCTGTTCTTAACACCACTACATAGTTTTAAAACAAAGTAGCACACAATCTGCTTATTTGTCTTGTGCATTTGTGATCATCTTTGGATAAGGCAAGGGGGTTTCTTGTTCAGGAACATCTGATATAATACCAATTTCTTGTAATATTAAGCTAATGTGAGATTTTCTTGTTGCAGTCCGCTTAGAAAAGAGCAATATCCTCGATAAAGTTTGCTTTATGGAATTAATGTGCATTCACCAGCAAATATATGTGGTTTTGTGCTGTTGCTGCTGTTTGGGTTAGCTATGTAATTTAGGCCATGGTTCATGCTGGGCTTCTTATGAAATAGGAAGAGGAATAGGGAAGAAGATGATGAAGTTTATGGTAAAAAAAAAAAAAAAAAAAGGAACAAGGTTAAATAGTATATGTGCGTAGAATAGCAGTTTGTTAGAAATGTGGGTGTTTTCCATACTGTACATACATACATACATACATACATACATACATACATACATACATACATACATACATACATATATATATATATACATACATACATACATACATACATACATACATACATACAAATCTATAGGTTTATTTATTGTGTCTGAAAATGTTTGACATCCCTTTCCTTTACAATTTACACATTAAATACAAAACTCTACAATACTTCTTGTATTCTTTTATTTGTTATTTTCACATTAAGTACAGTATTCATATTATATTTGGTCTTGATTTGAAGTTCTGCATTTTTTTAAAATCCGGTAGGGTTTTTTCCCCCTTTTTTGAATATGCAATACAGTAGATTCAAAAAGTGTTTGTATACAGCAATGGTATTAGGTTAAAGAATAAAGAACTACATTCAAAATCTGTAACTGAAGGAGTAAAAGCATATAATACATATGATACTTAAGCCTAATTCTTACCTAATTTTGTTACTCCACATTATTCTGATCCAGATCTATAGGTTATATCCATCCATGGACCCCAGACTTTGTGAAATTCTGTAGAGACATCTATTTTAGTGTTCACCAATTACTCCGTATCTAGCATTGTCTGTAGTTAGGTAGGGAAGGCAGAGGGTATATGTTCCTCCAGTTTTGTGTTATTAATTTTTTGACCAGATAACGCACCTTCTTGAGAAGAAAGGTTTGATATAGGTTCAGTTTCCGATCCTGTATAACAGCTAAATACATGGTTTGGGTGTTCTGGGAATTGTGATCTGTAGGAAAACATCCAAAGTGTACCAGTCTGGCGTAATCAGGCTAGAACTACATTACATATATGTATAAAAGTCGCTTTTTCTGGTGTACCATACAACCAATTACAAATTGTCCCAAGTTTTACTATAAGGTGGTAGATGAATCACAGCATCTTTAAATATACAGTCCTGTCTTCTTTTACAGTGTGAGTGCTTTGCATTGGTTCTTGTTTTAATATGTGTAATGTAAATTTAAATTCGTATTTCAATTTTTGTTCTGCGTGTTAGAGCTGCTGGACAGATGTTTTATCCACCACATTCTTCTTCTTTTAGGTGTTCTATTTAACTCAATAAGAGGAACAAGGTGATTTCAAACAGTTTGGCGCTACTAAAAACACTGCAGACAAAATGTCCAAACATTTTGCCTTGCGCCAAAAGCCTTGCATGATTATGCATTGCTTGTTCCTTTTAATAATTCTCATTTTAATTCTTAAACAATATTTTTTTTATTTATTTGCATTATAGAAAAGAGTTGACTGCTGATGCTCGGGAGCTAAAAGGTGAGCTGTATTGTTTGCCTTGTCATGACAAGATGGGTGTGCCTATATGTGGGGCTTGCAGAAGACCGATTGAAGGACGTGTGGTCAATGCTATGGGAAAGCAGTGGCATGTCGAGGTAATGTTAAAACATACTTACCTTATTGCATCCTGTCATGAAATGCCAAATGGCTGGTGCAATAAGTTCAATATATAAAAAATTTCATGTATAGCCATATTCATTTTTAGGGTTTAGTTCTCCTTTAATGGTCAAACTGCACAAATCTTGGGCAGTGCCTTTCCCACTTCCTGCTGGATACTTCTACTTGGGAGTACTCTAATTTTATACATTTTTTTCTAAGCACCCAACTGTCATTGGAACACTGCTGGAGGGGGGGGGGTAATGTAATAAACATAATCTATATAGATAGAGATATAGATATATATAGACAGATAGAGACCCAGGCGAGAGAGAGACCCATTTCACCCCTCTTCCTGCTTTGGCAATGCTTAATGTATTTGGTCCTGCCAATAAAGCTCATTTGATTTGAGATAGAGACGTAGAGATCCAGAGACGGAGAGATCTAGAGATAGAGAGATATAGCATTATATTTTATATAAATATTTAATATTATCATAACGAGACCATGAACATGATGGCATCAATGATTACATTGCCATCCACAGGATGCCTATAATCTTCTATGGCATGTGATTTTGTTGTTTCAGCATTTTGTATGTGCAAAGTGTGAAAAACCCTTTCTTGGCCATCGCCATTATGAGAGGAAAGGGCTGGCTTACTGTGAGACACATTACAACCAGGTGAGTGGCCACATATAGCTAACTAACTTTTCTTTTTTAGGTTTTAGAAATTAAGGACATATAGTTAACTGATGTAAGTGTTTTGTTGAGAAGTCATCAGATACAGCTCCATGTTATAGTGCTGTGTTTTTTTTGTTTTTTTTTATTGCAGCTCTTTGGAGATGTCTGCTTTCATTGTAACCGTGTTATTGAAGGTGATGGTAGGTATCTTCTTTAATGGAACTCGTTATTTGCTGACAAAGATATTTAGCTGTTTCTTAGCATTATGAATTAACTCAGGAATGTCCAGTATTTAGGGCAATGGCACACTAGCATGTTGCCCGCTTCTCTTTACCTAATGATTATTAAAGGGGTTGTTCACTTTTCCTTATTGCAACCCATAAAACGTAGTTTATGTTCTCCTTAAAGGAATAGTAAAAGTGTTTTCAAAGAATGACAATATACTGTTGTGTTGCCCTGCACTGGTAAAACTGGCGTGATTGCATCAGAAACACAACTATAGTTTATATAAACAAGCTGCTGTGTAGCCATGGGGGCAGCCATTCAAACAAAGGACACAATAGATCAGATAAGTTATGAAGAATCCCATTATATACTGCCCCCATGGCTTCTAAATATACACTATAGTAAAGTTTCTGCAAACAGCAGTTATATGAGTGCAGCAACCAGTACATTATATTTTCATTACCTTAATACACTTTCCTATTCTGGTGTTACTGTCCATTTAAGCAGGTAATTTATGTTTTGAACAAATTAAGTCTCTGTTAAGCAGAATGGGCCATTAAAAAACTTACTATAATAGTGGTACTTCTCTTAGAGGCGTCAGAGAAAGTTTTCAGGAGCAGTGGGTTATTCTGTATGCAGTAGGAGCGTCTCTATGTCAGAGACTCTGTTTTTCCTCTACTTTGCGTTCCTGAAATCCCTGACTTTCTTCTCTCAGCATTTGTTTTGGATTGTGTGAACGTAATGCAGCTCAAAGCCTTATAACATGCTCCCACCCCCAGCATTTGTACCCGTCATTTGCACTAAAAGAAGCTGAAAGCCTCACTGAAATAAACAAGCATTCCTAACCCATAATTTCAACTTGATGGTGGTAGTCTCTAACAGGGAAAAGGCAACTTACTGATAACCTAACCAACCAATGGGAGAAGCGGATGCAAAGCGGATGCAAAATAGGCACAAGATGTAGTTATGTGCAAAAGATGTTGAAGCTGCTACTGCCAGTACTAAGTGTAACACAGCGTTTCTACGCACTGATACACTCCAGTGCAAAAGGGGGGTTGGCGACCCCCCCCCGGTGCTTCTACTAACTACTGCCCTAGAAAGAAATGCTAACTTTACAGGTAATTTTCTCAAAAACAGCAGAGATTTTTTGAAAACATAATTGCAAATTTACTTAAAATGACCTAATCTGCTCTAATAAATGTGTTTTTGTAAAGGTGAACAACCCCTTTAATGAGCGTCGAGGTTGATGTGCTTATTAATATTCATCAGGTGGAGAGAAACAGGCAAAACACTAGTGTGCTCCTGCCCTTAGTCCTTACAATGCTGCCTCTTTAGCTGAGAGGGAGACAATAAATAACTTGGTATTCCTTTATTATAAAGGGGCCATATACGTATACCTTGTTAAACATAAACTCAATGAATACTCAGAAGATAAAAATCTAATGCTTTTATTTCTTGAGTTAAACAGGAAAACTGAAGCTTATGTCCTTGTGACAATTAGAATATGCAATGATGATCATTAAATGTATACATATATTTTATTTTTCTAGTTGTATCTGCCCTGAACAAGGCCTGGTGTGTGAATTGTTTCGCATGTTCCACCTGCAACACAAAATTAACACTCAAGTAAGTGGTTGTTTCTGTGTAAACCATGTGCTAGCCTAGCTATGGTATGGTAGAGAGTTACCAGTCAGCCCGGCACCACCATTTATTCTCTGCATATGAGAGTGGACAAGCCAGAAAACTACTTATCACCAACTTATCCAGGTGGGCCGTAGCAGTCATTATTCCTTTCCACAGCAGCATGTCTGACCTAGAGTTTAAGGCATAAAAATCATACAGTGGGAATTACACTACTAGCCAGCATTCTGTACATATAGAATATAGAAGAGGTAGGGTTCTTCCTCATATCTATTTTTTTCTATTGTTACAGTGAGGTAGCATTTTATTATTTCTTTTTATTCTTTGTTCTTATGCTTGCTTTCTCTCTGAGCTCTTACTTCTTTCCTTCCTTACTTCAAAGACATAAGTTTGTTGAAATAGACCTAAAGCCCACCTGCAAGCACTGTTACGAGAAATTGCCGGATGAGTTTAAACGCCGCCTTTCAAAGCAGTCAAAAGAATTGAAGGACAAAGAGAAAAAGAAAAAAGGAACATGTCTTTGAATTGTTTACACTGTGATTTACCCCCTTGGGTCAGTGACCTGCTTGACTGAAAAATTGTAGAACTATGGGCACATCTACCTGTACAGTGTTAAATTTGTATGCCACTTAATTCTTTTGTACAGAGCATGGTTATTCAGCACACAATGCAATTACTAATACCTGCTTATTAATATGAAACTGCTGAAAAACACAGGTTCGGATATATTTTTTTTAAAACAACCTCATCCTTTTTAGTGCAATAAGTGCTTGATAAACAACATAAACTTACAAAGTAGTTACAAGTTGTACAAATACTGTACAAATAGAATACACTCTTGTGCCACAGCTGCTTTTATAGTTTATGCTGTTTGGCATGTAAACGGAGGAGCAAAAAGCACCAGGGTTTACGCACTGCAGTTCAGAAAACTTCAAGTGTAAATCGCGGATATGTTTGCCATTACTGTGGCAAACACGAAATTTAAAGTGATTTTTTTTTTTTAGATGGGAAACAAGGCTTTTTTTTTTTTTTTTTTAGTGTAGAGATCATCGTGGGGGAGGGGTGCTACGGTCTGCCACCTCAGTAGGGTACATCTGATTGGTTACTAAATATGGTTGACACTTTGTGACATTTATTACATTGTCCCAATGGATTGCTAGCAATGCAGTCAGTATAAAACCTCTACCAAAACTAATGTTGTATTATAATAAACAGGATGTTTGCTTTAGTATGGTGCCAGGTTTGTTTTTTTGATTGGTGTGTGGAGTGTGTTGATTATATATAGTTTATATCTAATGGCCAAGCTCTGGGTAACTTGTTGCATGCCCAAGATTAAAAATTGTTATCTAAAATGTTCATGTTTAAAGGGGAACTCCACAAAAACATAACTTGAGCTTTTTGAAAAGTAAACACAATTTCAAGCAACTTTGCAATATACATCAATTAAAAAATATGCAGACTTTTCATGATTTGTAATGGTTTGGAACAGTTCCCTAAGCCAAGTCCCCTGCTCTCCTTCTGATCTGACTACTTTGCTGAGCTGTCTAGCTACTGTTACTTTGTATCAACAGCCAGCTGTCCTCAGCCTGCATTCTCCAGACCCCACAATTCCCTGTACACGTGATTTCAATAAGAAACAGAACATCCCAGTGCAATGCATTTTGGGTTATGTAGTTCCAGCATGCTGTCTGTAAGCTGAGGAGTAGTTGTTACAATTTGTAACATCAGTGTTTTAGTCCCTCCTTCCCTGTTAGGATTTCAAATGATGCAGCAATAGAAGAACTGTTAGCTGGATTTCAGCATAGAATATTGCATTTATTCATACTTTTTGAAGAAACAGATACCAGTAATGGGTATATAAGGGGTTTCTGTGTTATGTGGGTCTCTTTATCAAATTTTGGTTTGGAAGCAGGAGTTTCCCTTTAAGTATTATTTATGTGGGTTCTACCCACTTTGCTTATCAAGTGCTTTTTGGTAAAAATGGCTTTTGCTCAAACTGTGTTCAGACAAGTAGAGATGAAGTGGAGGAGCATGGAGTTTCGACTGTAACTATATATAATTAACATACCCAAAAGTTGATGTGTGTTGGGACAAGAGAGTTGGCTCCACTGCTCTTTGTGTCCTCAGCCTTAGAGCTGGCTGAAACAAATGTTTTGGTATTGTGCTAATGGCCTGTACTTATCCTTCTAACAATGGTTGATTTGATATTGGGATGATAACCAAACAAGCTCTGATTTACTGGTGCATGTAAAAGTGAAATGTATCTAATATTTCAATTTTTTTTTTTTTTTTTTTTTTAAACCTAGGAACAAATTTGTTGAATTTGACATGAAGCCTGTCTGTAAGAAATGCTATGAGAAGTTTCCTCTGGAGTTAAAGAAAAGGCTTAAGAAGCTATCTGAACCACTAGCAAGAAAATAAGCTTGTCTTCTGATACCTACGTGGTGAAGACTTGGATAAGCATGCTTGCTCAGAGAGAGAGAATCTCTCCCAGATCCTACTTGACTGTGTCCTGTTCACTGAGGCTGTTATCTGCACTAACCTTCACAGCAAAATATGTATCTGCATGAATACTACATTAAACTACCACACACATGCTATTTATCCTATCACCTCATCCTTAAAGAGAAAAATTGCTCTTTTGCTTTTGTAGTACTTGTCTCACCTTGTTCTGTTAGCAATCATTCTCGGTCAATAAATGAGTGGGGCAGGGACAATAATCTTTCCAACTATTATTGTACCTTTTGAAATTGTAACTGGGGAGACGCTTTGTTTCAACCTAAAATGCTCATTCATTGTTTTTATTTGTGATACTGAAGCTACACGTTACAGCTTTAAAGTATTCTTAATAGATCTAATGATGAAACAAGTATTTTCCATGGAAATCAGTGTTACTTTAGATGAGTTGGACTTGTGCTGCAACCTGCTGCAGAAGTTCTTTATCTACAAAATGTTGTCATTTCAATTATGGGGTGCTACATTTGATTTTCACATGTTACATGTGCAATTTGCTGATCCATCACAAGAAGAAACTTTTTGTTTTTCGTTTGTGTCACACTTGCTTTGGCTTAGACTGAAGAAACCAGTTATCTTTAACTTGTGGATCTCAGAATATGCAACTCCCAGCATCTCTCAACAGATGGAGGATCTCTTACCTAAGGTTTTGGCTGCCTCCTGCATTTAGAGCCACATATCCTCTTTTTAATGTATCCAAATAAAGAACAAGAAATAGTTGCAGAAAATGCATATATATACAGTATACATATAACTTGTTGCATTCAAGCAGACTTCAATAAAGGATCTTGTTCACATGACCAAGCTATATTCCCTCTCAAAGCTGTGATGCATACATAACATAGTAACATGTAATCCATCTGTATGTGTACCTTGTTTTCTGCAACTTTCCCAGGTCTAGTCACAGAAATGAAATGCCTACAATGGCTTGATGTCTAATATACAGGAAAGATGCAGATGTCTCAAAATACTGTTCTGTGTGTTTTATTGTTTTGGAAAAGCTGCAGTTACCTAAGTCAGTAACTTGGGAAAATGTTGCATTGGTTTGTGAAACCACAATGTCGCTTCTGCTTTGCAGTGGTTTTTGGCTCAGGTCAGTAATATGCATTAGTAGAGGTCTTTGTTGAATAGCAAAAAAGAGATATTTCATTACGCACACAAAACCAGTGTCCATCCAGAGTTGATAATCCAACACACTAAAATAAAAATCAGTGTTTGAACTTCAAGGAAAACTGTTAATGTATAAAAATACTAATTGGTTTTTCCCTTTCTATTTTAAGGGTCTTTAAAATTTAGGGTTTTTCTTTTTGTTGCACCTGTTACACTAGGCGCATGGAGAGTCATGGGCAGTATATATATATACTCTACCCCACAGATTTTATGCAAGCAAGGGCAGAATTGCCCAAATTCCATATGACAGTAGGCAGTCGTGCACTTATTAACGAAGCATAGTGTTCAGTTGCATTAACAACTTACTTGCACAACCAATGCATAACTAGTGCCTTCACATTACGTGGAGCACAGCTACACCTCCTGTAGTGTAATATCTGTAAAGGGAAACTATTGAATACCAACTCTGCAGAATATTGGTGATTTAACTACTTGAATTATACTCCTGCAGCGAGTTTCTTACTGTGCATGCGTTTACCCTGACTGCTTCGTTTTGGTGTGCCTTATCTGTATTATTTCAGTTTAACAGACCTCGTAGTGTCTATCTGATATTTAATATTAGACCTAGGTTTAATCTATCTAATCGATTTTTTAATCTATGCAGTAAACCCATGCTGTTTATCCAAGAAAGCAGTTTTTTATCTTGAATATATGAAGTATTTTTATTGCAAGTTATAATCATAGTTATGGTTACATATTCATGAATTTATATATAACAGATCCTATTCTACGATGTGGAGAATACATTTATGTTGCCCAGTAAGTAGTAATATATGAATAAGCCTGAAGGTTTTACCATATCTTTCTAAAAAATAATTTGCTGAAAAATGTCTCATGGGAATTCAACAGACTGTAATCCTATCCTTCAATCATATTGTTGTCCTCAGGTTATATTATGAAAACAAATACTGGTTCATTTTTTTTTTTTTTTTTGTAACATGGACAATAAATCTATATACAAAGAAGGTTTCCTTGATTTGTCTGACTGGCGTTACTGCAGGGTGTAATCCATTTAGAGCTCTTAAGAAGGTACATGTTTGGGACCTGTTATCCATAATGCTCTGGGTTTTCTGGATAAAAGGATCTTTCCGTAATTTAGATCATACTATTTCTATTCGAAAATCATGTAACCATTTAATAAACCTAATAGACTTGTTTTACTTAAGGATTAATTATATCTTAGTTTGGATCAAGTACAAGGTACTGTTTTATTATTACAGAGAAAAACAAAATCATTTTTAAAAATTTGGATTATAGCCTTTCCGTAATTCGGAGCTTTCAGGATGACTGATTTCCAGATAATGGGTCCCATACCTGTTCCAAAATGTTGCCTACCTGATAATGAATAACATAGAGCCATATTCATAAGCTTATATATGTTGAGCACAGTTAGTTATTAATGTAAGGTTACAGGCCTGGACTCTTTAAATAAAGTTGACTATTTAATAAATGTTTAATGTCTGGTGGGAGGGCAGTGGCGTTACTTGTTCATTGGTACACACTGCGCATGGGGGTACCTGGCAATTATTTAGAAATAATAAAGCTACATTGTTGTGTGCTGAAATATGGTTCATATAAAGTGCAAGGGCTCATTTACAAGTATGAGTTGCACAGTGTTATATTGTTTAAAATTGTACCAGAAAATAGTGTGTGGTGGGGCATGTATATACTGTATTTCCTATACTATATTTATTAATTAAAATGATTTAAATTATGTCTAAAGTTGTTTGTAATATATGTAATTGCTGTTAAAAGCAGTTACTGGCTTTTTTTACACTATCCTGCTGGTTCTGACAGCCAAAACAATTTAGCAAAAGCCACGTGCTTAACAATTGTCATCTGCTACAATGTTTCATAAGCAATTGTATGTAAAAATAACTTAAAAACCACTGATAACAGTATTGCATATCGGGATGGTGTTTAGAATTAGGCAGAAAAAAAAACAGTTTTTGGGATGACCATTTTCAAAATTTCGTGCATTTCATGCTTTTTTGCTGCATCAGCAAATAGTGGGAATTTTCCCACTATTTCCAAGTATTGCAATATATTTCCCCCATGAATTATAGGGCTCCCAGTTCTCTGTCTGCATTGCCTGTTCCTCAGTAATGGCACAGATCTGTGATAGAAAGGCTGAAGGATGTGATTAGTCGTTTGGATGCAACTTTGAGTAGTGGTAACCCCCATGCACATTACTAAGCAACTAAGTGGCAACAAAAAAAGGTCATTATAAGCTATAGAAAATGTTTTGCCAGCTGGGGTTTATACTGAAAATCTACAGGGAAACGGCTTGGACTGATCCAGCTTCTGAGAATGTAATATAGATTGTGTGCTTTTTTTTTTTTTTTTTTCGATTTGCAATGCAATTTGAATATTACCACTAGGACTTTGTGCAAAGTGCTAAAATGAAGGCAAAATTGTGTAAAAATTGATTTTCTTCATAAAGATCTATACACACTTGGTAACTCCTTGAAGTAAGCATCAATATGCTGGGTCAGCCTGAACTGATTGCACAGTTGGACACAAGAAGCAAGTACAGGACCCACAAACACAAGATAACCTCGATATTAACAACTGCCTAGAGTGGTGTAAATCTTAGTGGTTTGCTCCAACACAAGTAACTGTTTGTTTTTTATATGTCAAGTAAATTGAATTTAAATCCATGTTGTGATTTGCATCCATGTTGGTGAAAGTGCAGAAGTTGCAGTTCATGCTATTTAATTGGTACCTGAAGTGATTCTAGAATTCTACTGTAAAAAGCTGCAGTATTGGTGAGGATATTTGTAATTTGTGTTCGGAATTTTCCATATTGCACTTGCTTTGTAAATAGTCCTTAGGGCTCATGTATAAACCCTGGTTAAAATAAATGAACCTGGCAGTAATGTGCCAGACAATTGCCCCTCCTAGTGGTAGAGACTAGTGCGCAGTAGTGAAAATCCAAGTCTCACTGCGACTCCTCCATTTACAGAAGGAGAAACAAAAGCTTATCTGAAACCAGTTCTGTTTGTCCAAGTGCTCGCTTCTATATGAAAGCACAATATCAGGCACTATAAACCAGAGTTGACTAACAATATACCAATAAAAAATATACTTATTGGATCAAGAATTCAATTGTAAATGATAGAATGATTTATTTGCAATGCACACAATGTAATGTAGTAATTAAAAACTATAAACATCATGACATTCCGTTATAGCGAACATATTCTTCAGCACTTTACAGAGATTAAAAATCATTCACATCAGTCCATACTCCAGTGAATTTTACAGTCTGAGGTTCCTATCACAGTTCCACACAAATGGTTATGAGGAACTTCATCAACCTGCCTATATGTTGCACGTGAAGGGCTTTTTGGCTCCTTTTAGCGTAGCCCATCGCATCCTAACCAGGCTAGGTTCTCTAAATGTGGGAGGAAACTCACCAAGCACATGGAGAAAATATCAACTATGTGCACTCTTACCCAAGATACTGGTCCAGTGCTTATATTTGTAGAAAAACAGCCCATAGTACTAGTGAACACCATGCCACCATGTTCTTGTCCCAGAATGTTTTGCTGTCTCCCAGGGTTATGTGTGCAGCTCTGATCCTGGGGCTGCTGCTGCCTGAGGTGCCGCCCTCCCACTCCACTCATAAAAATCAACGTTGGAGTGGGTCAAAAGGGGGCAGCATCACTGCTGCATTGAGCGCAATTGAGCTCTTTACACTTGCGAAGCCGAATTTCCAGTTTAAAAATCGGAGATTTGGCTCTTAAAGTTACAAGAGGCGGCTTTTTTCCGCCCCTCATAACTGGCCGCTTTCTGCTGCCTGGGGCAAGGGTCTCACCGTGCCTCATTTCAGGAGTGGCCCTGTATGTGTGTGCATATAAGAACAAAAGTTCTGCATTCTTACTCAAAGTGAGTAAGAATTTAAAGTGTTTGTGGGTCAGATCATTTTTTTCCTATCTATCTGCCTCTAAGATGTTGCCAATAAGCCTAAGCCCCAACAGGTGATCTGCCCAGAATGATCCTTTACAAATTACTAGTTCTAAGTGGGCAAACAGAAACTTGCTGGTCCAATGATTCAACTGAGGTCTAGTTCACTATACAGCACTGGTAATACTTCCTCCCAGAACTCAGAAATGATGAAGGATTGGCACTCTCACCAGTTTCTCAAGCAAGAGATACAATAACTGCAACCATAATGAAATACTGTGGAGCACTTTTGAGTTTTGTAATGTGAAAGGCATGATCAAATCACACACTTCAACAACTTCAGGAAGGAGTGCCAAAAAATGAGTCTCAGTCAGAGACTGCCACCTATTTGTTCCAAAAGAGGCAACGGCAAGTGTAAGTGTGTACTTGCTTTTTCCACAGAAGGAAATGGCATATCTGTTAAGTTTTTTTTAAACAAACGATTGCAAAGTAAATGTTCCTGTTTTTTGTTCAGTTACACTACATGTATCGTTATACAGTATATTGTTTGAGTGAATATTGCATTGTGTCCACATATGTTAAAAAAAGAATACATTTACATGGGGCTTGCTTACTTTTTCATATGACTGTAATATCTGAATATCAATGGGTGTCAAAGCTTTATAGACATTCATATTTGAGAATCTTCAAAGATTCTCGCCAAATATAGTAAACATTTCACCCAGAAATTAATGGCTATTCAACACCTTACTGACACTCACCAAGTAGGAATATGTTTATATTTATCTCATTTTAATGGCAAAAAACAACTGAGATAACAGTTAAATGCATGTAGGAGGGTAATGGTTTTGCCAATCTTTATTTTAGGTTATCCCTAGGAAAAACTTGACCAACTAAGAGTTCAGACTGTATTACAGTGGGGAGGGGAGCTTTAACCTTGGCAATTCAGTGTTTGGCCTAGGTTGTGTCAAGGTTCAAAATTAAAAACCACCAAATGCTCTCTGCCAGATTTCTAATTTGGCCGCCTATAGGTTAGAGGGTCCTCGTGACCCCTCACTCGCAAGCACATGTTCCCACCAGAGCACTGGGGATTAGGTCACAGAAGAATTAAAAAGCTGTGTCCCCAGTGCTTCTGAAAAAACTAGAATGCAGCTGCCCTAGGTCTGGGCCTTTGTGGCCTTCCCACAAATCCTTGCCTGCTTTTGGTCCCTACTTGCTGGAGGTGATGTACTAAAGTGTCTGTGGAGGAGGTAGATTCCAGTAGGTGACGTAAATGACAGGAAATATTGAAATAGCTCACTCTAAAATTGAGATGCAGGATCAGGGTCATTAATAGAGCAGCCTGAGGCTCCAACAAGGGAAGAGTTAGTACCCAGTGATGTCACATGCCAATATGGGATTCAAGCAGTTAGGATCATGAATAAAAAATTCCTAGAGTAATACCCCACTGTGAGCTTTGCCTAGTGCTGAGGACTATTTCACCAATCTGTGAGTACTACTTTTGGAGTGTTGTAACATTACAGTTGTGACTGTATGAATACCATACGGGAGATGAAAGCGACTGAAGAATTTCTGACTTTTTCTAAATAGCAGCGCCACATCCTTGAGAGATTAGGTTTCCTTGAGAGATTAGGTTTGTGTGTTATACAGCATGATTAATTGTCCTTCTCTCACCTGGTCACCCACAGTAACAGGCAGGTCATTCATTTTAAAAGATTTTTTACCCACTGCCTTTGAAAAGCATCAAAATGAAATAGGCAGAGCAGGGAGTGTGCTCAGGCAGAACAGGGAGAGGTGTCTGTGGTTATAAAGGTTATAGCATGACCAAGGTACACGTGGTTTATAATACAACTAGGTTGGCATCTGTAAGACCCTGTTACTGCTGGTATGCACATAGGGTGTATAGGGTGCCCAGTAAGGCACTGAAACAAGCAGTTTTATATAAAAAAAATTGTATTCCCAAAGTTTAAGGGTGCCTAGTTACTTCTAGTTACACCACTACTTGGGGAGCATTAAACCATAGTGGATGATGGTTTATTCTTTGGTATTACCTTTAAAACATTATTCTGGATCTATTTTCAGAAGGAGTAAGTTTTGTGACTGAGATAATGGAGGTAAATAAAACTGTACATGAATTGGGGAATTTACCATGGGTTACTCGGATCCATATACAATGCTCAGGAATGCAGGAACATGGCCAAAATAAGATGTATCTAACGTGTATATTTTTTACTCAAGTTGATACATCTGAGATTTATTCATGTGGTGTGAATGAGAGCTGATTTTGAGGAACAAAATGTTCATATCTAGAATGCGAATCCGGCAAATTCTCTCCACTTCCCATGTCAGGAGTTCTCTCACAATCTCCTAACCTAATGACTAGTGACTGACACTATGCTGTAAAGTACTAATATGTTAATGATAAATAATTGATTTAAATTTATTTTGTCCCATTTGTGAACTTGTGGTTTCACAGTTCACAATTTCAGCAGTGATCTTAAGTGCATCACATGGGAACTCATAACGGCTAATCTTATCTCTGATCATTTTCATGCTGAACTTGGTTACATAATAACATACCTCCCAACATTGGGAAAATAGAAGGACAGAAACACCATGCCCATTTTATGGCCGCACCCTTAAATACCAAATCCTTTTTACAAAATTTGGCAGGTTATGGAAAGTTTGAACACATTTCTGGGGGGTTTATGTGTTATTGCAGTTTTGCTAATGAAGGTAAATTGCCCTTTAAAGGAGAATTCAACCCTTTAGCAAAAAAAAACCCTACCCCCACTCTAAGTAGACCCCCTCCCTCATCCCCCAGCCTAACTGCCACCCCGGGGAAATGCCCCTAACTTTTTACTTACCCCTCTGTGCAGATTCAGGCATCGGAGTTCACTGCAGCCATCTTCTGGGTCTCTGTGCCTTCTTTCGGTGATTCTGCAATTTCCGTCCATTTCAGCGCAGTTGTCGCAAACCGGTAAGTTGCTCCAACTGTGCTTGCGCTGTTTCCGGCTTACCGAAGACCGGGAAGATGGCTGCGTGGAACTCTGACTAAATATGCACCAAGGGGTAATTAAAAAGTGAGGGGCATTTCCCCAGGCAGCAGTTAGGCTGGGGGGGGAGGGAGGGGGGTCTACGTGAGATGGGGGGGTATGGGTGTTTTTGCTTAAAGGCTGAATTTTCCTTTAAGATGCAAGTCAGTTTCCCCAAGAGACCTTGCTTATTGTAAATTGTTACAAACGTATGTGCAAGTGCAACTGCTATTCTGGGCTCTCTGCCAACAGCCAATTAAGTTTTAGAAACATTGTATCTTTTTCTGACTGTTCAGTGCAGATGAAAAAAATTCGGGACAATTCAGTCACAATCTGGGACTGTGGGTTGGGCTGTCAAAATTGAGATTGTCCCACGAAAACAGTAATTTCAAATAACCATTTAGGTTAATAAGTATTTAATTTCTCCAGGTGTGGATTATCACTCTAAGGCAGTGATCCCCAACCAGTGGCCCATGAGCAATATGTTGCTTTCCAACCCTTTGTGTTTTGCTCCCAGTGCCCCCAAAGCAGGAGCTTATTTTTTAATTACTGGCTTAGAGGCAAGTTGTGGTCTATAAAGACCATTTGTACTGCCAGACAAAGCCTCCTGTAGGCTGCCAGTCCACATAGGGTCCATTGATAGACAATCACAGCCCATATTTGGCATCCCCATAAACCTTTCGCATGTTTATGTTGCTCTCAAACTTTATTTACATTTGAATTGGGGACCTCTGCTCTACGGAGATGGGCCTTACAAAAGTATCGAGGCACCATATCACACGGAAGTTCCGGAACCCTACATTCAGAGGAATAAATTGCGCCTATATGGAAAGCAAGTCTTAGAAGGATGTGACGTCATGTGTGCGACAGTGGAACGCCGGTCTCGGGGCCTTCCTTAGAGGAAATTGTCTCGGCAAAGGCGTCACTTCCGCTCTCCAACCAGGTTGTTCGCGCGGTTCTGGAATTTGTTTTCCTGCTGAAGAGGAAAGCCGGGGCCTCGTGATAAAAACCGGAGGGGAGAGGAGGGAACAGGCGTCAGACAGCAACGATAAAGAGCGGAAGCTTGCGCAGGATGAGGCGGAGTAAAGCAGAACTCCAGCGATACATAGAAAATGCGCAGAACAGCGCGTCATCACCCAGAGAGGTGAGCAGTACCATGAACTCGCAGACCAGCCGCCTTGAACTGTACAGCCTTTACTGTATGGGCAGCAGTGTCTTTTATGTGTGGAACGCATTGTTAGTGTGGACGGTTGAGTTAAAGCCATATTAGACTCTCTATTACCCTGGAGTGACCGGCAGCCTCCTCCAATCCATTTTCAACAAATGGTGGAGGAGTGTTTCCTGTTCTTGTGTATAAACAGTAGGACGTGCCAATACAGTTGCAAGTCACAGACGCTGTCATCCTCTCACATACCTCCCAACTGTCCCCTTTTTCGAAGGGACAGTCCCTCTTTTGATAGCTCAACCCGCAGTCCCTCATTTGTACTGGAAAGTCCCTCTTTTCTATGCACTGAACAGCCAGAAAAAGAAACAAAGTTTCTCACTTAATTGGCTTTTAGCAGAGAGCCCAGAACAGCTAACCGGTGCAAATAAGATACTTTGTAACAATTTTGAGACACAAAAACACAGTTTAGATAACTAGTGTGGCCACAGAAAGGGGTGTGGCCAAAAATTGCTGCGCTACGTGCGGGAAAAAAATTGTTGTCCCTCTTTTTACTTCCAAAATGTTGGGAGGTATGCTCTCAGCAATCAGGGCTACAGCTCTCCTTACTGTTTCAATAAAACTTGTTGGCCCCTCTTATATGCTGACTTGTCATCCAGCTCCCAAGGCATTGTCATGATAAAAGACCTACTCCTGGTTATTTTAATTACTCTACTTTTTACATTATCTAAGGTGTCAAGCTTACTTTCAAGCTTTGAGTTCGGTCTTAGTAACTATAGGTTCAATTTTACCCTGACACGCAAGCACAGGAGCCCATTAAACCAGGCATGTCCAAACTCAGGCTCGGGGGCCAAATTTTTCAAATTTACACCTGCCCTCAGTCTCCGTCATTACACATTTTCGTTTCAGATTTAACACGTCTTTCAGTACTAACATGCCACAGCAGATATGTCATTTGCTGAACATTATGGCTTTTAGAATTATTTATGAATAAATAGGCTGGTCTTTAGATTTTAGATATAATGTAGAAATAATGTAGGGTTTGTTACTTCTAAAGCAGTGTGCTTTTATGCCAAGAGTGATACAGAAAACACAGTATACTTTTTTTTTTTGTTCTTTACAATGTGAAGGACAGCACCACTACAAGAATATATAATAAATAAAAAAAAAACGTTATTAGCAGCTCGTGACTTTTTATCTGGAAGAGTGCTACGTTTCAATGCACCCTTCCAGATCACAAGCCATAAGATGCTAATAAAGGCTTTTTAATATATTCTTGTGGTGGTGCTGTCCTACATATTGTAATATTTGAAACCGGTTGAGGTGGACGCTACTTGACGCTACTTGACACGCACCCTTTTCAAAATCTTAAGTGTGGTGAGTGTTGTTTTTGTTCCCTATGTTTAGATGTTGGGTTACACTTCTATTTCCTCCATTATAAGCTAGCACAACATTTTAGTTACAAATAAATGTCCCTTACTGAAAAAAGCTCTTCATATGCTGTGGTTATAAGTTTCAAGAAAAAGTAAATGTAGAATCACGGTTTTCCAAGTTATTTTATCTCTTACGTGTCGGGTTCTCAAAAAAAAAAAAAAAATTATCACAAGACCAGATACCTTTTATATACTGTATGCCTATGAAAATTTCTTCCCAAATCTTTCTTACAAACAAGTATTGTCATTCCTAAACAAGGGAAAGACCAACCTTTTGTTCCTCATATTATTGTTACATTTATTTTTATACACATTTATATCTCCATGGCTGTGGAGTCGCTACATAAATCCTTTCAACGCTGACTCATCAATTTATGGTACCTCCAACTCCTCTGTTTTTAAGGAACAGTAAAACCAAAAACTCAAAGTGTATCAAAGGAATTAAAATATAATATGCTGTTGCTCTGGACAGGTAAAAGCTGTGTGTTTGCTTCAGAAAGACTACTATAGTTTATATAAATAAGCTGATGTGTAGCCATGGGGGCAGCCATTCAAACTGGAAAAAAGGCACATGTTACATAGCAGATAGATAAAACACCATTATATTAGACAGGGCTTATCTATTATGTGCTGTGTAGCCTGTGCCTTTTCTCCTTTTATTAAAGCAGCTTGAATGGCTGCCCAGATATAATTAATCCTTATTAAAGGCAAACCATTCTATTTGGTTTAATTAATGTTTAAATGCTTTCTTAGTAGACTTAAGGTATGGAGACCCAAATTATGGAAAGCCCCTTATCCAGAAGAACCTAAGATCCCAAGCATTTTGGATAACGGGTCCCATACCTGTATGCATAATCTAGATTAGCAAGAGCAGCAGAAATGCAATAATTGTTTTATTTATTATCTGCTGTCTAGATTACAATGTATTTTGTCTTAATTTGACTTATTTTTTCTTCCAGAAATCCATGAAAGGATTCCTTTTTGCTAGACTCTATTATGAAGCTAAAGAATATGAACTTGCTAAAAGGTATCTATTCCACTTATTTATATTTCTTAGTTGTCGCTTTCAGGGGAAGCCTGCAACAAACGTAATGTTTTTAGATGGACCTATTCAAATGATCATTTGTCTTTTAGCATCTCTATTCTGGTTCTTTACTGTCTACAGCTGAAAATGCTGTCTTCTTTTTTTGGGGAGGGGGGGGCTCTGCTAGTCATCTTCTATCTTTAATGTCACAATTAGACCAACTGCAAATTGTCATCAAATTCTGATGTGTATCCCAATCTTAATTTTCAGGTGACATAACCCTTTGAGGGAGTGGTACATACTTTAACTGTTTGTGTGGTTGTCTTGTTTTTCAATCTGTATAGAAACAGTTTTTTGTGGAAAATAATAATGATTGTATTGATATTTGCATTTCTGTTCACTGGCTTAGTGATTTTATGATAAAGTTGTATCATATACTTCGAATGTTATAAAATAAATTATTTTCTAGAGCTGTGTCTTCGTACATAAGTGTACAGGAAAGGGACCCAAAAGCACATCGGTTCCTTGGACAACTGTTTGAGACTGAAGGGAATGTGGAAAAAGCTGTTGGCTGTTACAAGGTGATTTAATTTATATTCAAGTGGGAATCTTGAACTGTTGCATGTTTTACCTTACAAAGGTATCTATTAACAACTTTTTATTGATAAAATGTTGATGTAACTTATTATCTTTTAAATGGTGGTTTTGAAGTCTTGGCGTACCTGTGAGAATTTTGAGTCATTTTTGAGAAAAGCAGCATTTGGTTGTTGGTTTGCTCTAGGCTGCTATGCTTTTCTTAAAGAGAATGTCAACCCAAAATCCATCCTCCGCGTTCTCTGTAAACTGGCTGAGAGATCGGCAATTTCCGTGTAATTTTTGCGCATGTGCAGTTGTCGCAAACCGGCAAACTGCTCCAACTGCGCATGCGCAGAAATACCGATCTCTCAGTCAGCTTACAGAGATTGTGGAAGATGTATGTGTGCAACTCCTCTGGAAGAATCTGCACCGACGGGTAAGTATGGGGCATTTCCCCTGGGGGGGGGAGGGGGGGTCTACCTGGGTTGGGGGTACGGGTTTTTTCCCCACAGGTTGAATTCACCTTTAAAGGAGAACTAACCCTAAAAATGAATATGTCTAAACATTAGGGATGCACCGAATCCACTTTTTTGGATTCGGCCGAATCCTTCGTGAAGATTCGGCCGAATACCGAACCGAATCAGAACCCTAATTTGCATATGCAAATTAGGGGTGGGAAGGGAAAACATTTTTTACTTCCTTGTTTTCTGACAAAAAGTCATGCAATTTCCCTCCCACCCCTAATTTGCATATGCAAATTAGAATTCAGATTCGGTTCGGCTGGGCAGAAGGATTCGGCAGAATCCTGCTGAAAAAGGCAGAATCCTGGCCGAATCCTGAACCGAATCCTGGATTCGGTGCATCCCTACTAAACATGACATGTTTTATATACTGAACTTGTTGCACCAGCCTAAAGTTTCAGTTTCTCAATAGCAGCAATGATCCAGGACTTCAAAGTTATCACGGGGGTCACCATCTTGGAAAGTATCTGCGACACCCACATGCTTAGTGGACTCTGAGCAGCAGTTGAAAAGCTAAGCTTAGGAGTCGTTTCAAATTATCAAGCAGAAAATAAGGTTGGCCTGTAATATAAACTGATGCTACAAGGCTGATTATTGATGTCTGATGCTAATTGCTCTGATTTCAGCCTTATATTTATATTCTATGTGTACTTTATATTGTGAGTGGCTCCCTAAGCTCAGTTAGTGACAGCAGCACAGAGCAGTGAATTAACAGAAAAGAAGATGGGTAGCTACTGGGTCATTTTGAGAGACACTGATCTTTACTGCTAAAGGGCTGTGGTTGACTTGGGCTGGTACAGAAGCCCAAAACATAATGTACAACATTTCTAGCCTACGTCTTTAGTTAGGCTTTACTTCTCCTTTAATGTTATAATAAATGCATGGACCTGAACACTATGTAATGTGCCATTAATTTTAAAACCAGTTCAAAAAGATGATGTGTTTAATATTCCTTTCTGTTTTAGCGTTCATTGGAGTTAAACCCCACTCAGAAGGATCTTGTACTTAGAATTGCAGAGTTGATATGTACTCTAAATATCAAAGATGGCAGAGCAGAATACTGGGTGGACAGAGCATCAAAGCTTTTCCCAGGAAGTCCTGAAATTTACAGACTCAAAGTATGTTGAACATAAATCAAGTGTTAGGTTTTTTCAAATGCTTTAGTTTGAAGATAAACTCCGTTCCTTTTTTTAGTCAAAGAACTGATGCTCAATGAAACCCAGCTGCAGTGAATTAACAGCCATAAATCGTTTGTGTATCTGTGCTTATGTAACTTATTAAAACATGGCTGTTGTGACATGGCCAAATTAGTCTTGTATTTCTGTAAAGTATACATACCAGTTGCTTTTAGTCTTCATTTCTATAACGTATGAACAAATTACCTGTTATTTTCTGTGACAAGTTGAATCTCCCCATTTTAACTGTGTATCATTCCCTCTTAGGAACAACTGCTTTCCTTACAAGGAGAAGCTGGTTGGAATCAGCTCTTTGATTTAATACAGGCTGAACTTTTTGCAAGACCCAACGATGTGTATGTAAATCTGAAGCTTGTAGATTTGTTTCTGTCCAACCAAAGACTGGAGGAAGCAGTTTTGCATTGCCTTAAACCTGAGAGAAGAGCTTTGAGGACAGATCTAGAATGGTGCTCCTGTGTTGTCAGAGTATTTAAGGTAAACATTTGAATTGTGTTTTTTTGACTTCTACAAATATCTGAGACTCAACCTAGTGTCTGCTGAAAACCAGCCCTTTTAAATCATTTCATTGTGAGCCTAATTTAGTAAATTTAAAAAAAAAACTGCTGGCATTTAATATAGTTTCTTGGAGGTAATCTAGGATGACTGTTTAATGTCTGTCTCAGCACAGCTTAATTTTTGTAAACCTCAATGAATTTTTGCCTAAAAAGATGACTTTTAGGGTAAAAACAAATTGCTACAGTATAAAAAAGGGGTTTTGTGTATCATTTGTTCTAGACACACAAAAGCAAATTACTTTACCACCAAGGACTGCCTCTTAATGTTATTTTGTCTCAACAAGAAATAACTATAGCCCTAATTTTTACGTTAAAGCCTCCCTGGCTAATTTTTTATTTTAGCACTAATTCATGGAACCCCTTACCCATGTGTCTTTATGTCGCATGCAGAGCTTTGCAGCAGTGTCAGCAACCACCATGTTTGGCTTCATTGCTTTTGTTCCCAGCATGGATTTCAGTGATCTATCTAACGAACATGAGCACCAGCCTCAGCTGACTTCTCCATTGCAAAAGTCCAAGCTGGGAATAAAAACTGCCAATGATTGTGGCCACCAACACAGTTTTGCAACTCCATAGTTCTAGAAACACAAGAGGTTCTCGTTTAAAGGAGTGGTTCACCTTTAAGTTAAGTTTTAGTATGTTATAGAATGGCGAATTCAAAACAACTTTTCAATTGGTCTTCATTATTTATTTTTTATACTTTTTGAATTATTTGCCTTCTGTCTCTTTCTAGCTTTTAAATGGGGGGGGGGGGTCACTGAGCCCATCCCAAAACATGCTCTTTAAGGCTACACATTTGTTGTTATCGCTACTTTTTATTACTCCTCTTTCTATTCAGACCTCTTCTATTCATATTCCATTTAATCAATACCTGGTTGCTAGTATAATTTGGACCCTAGCAACCAGATTGGTGAAATTGCAAACTGGAGAGCTGCTGGATAAAAAAACTGAATAACTCACCACAAATAACAAAAAATGAAAATCAATTACAAATTGTATCATGATATCCCTCTCTATATCATACTAACAGTTAACTCAAAGGTGAAGAACCCCTTTAAGTTTTGGTGGTGGGGGCTTGTCCTCCTGTGCTTCTGCTTTAACACAATAGGCATAATGCATGTCAGCACACAAAGCCCTATTTAATGATTTAATAATTGCCCCATTATTAGTCTAAAATATGGCAGACATTTTACACATACCACATGCTGCAGCTTTTTGTGCCTATCGTGCAGTTTCCTGACTTTTTGTCAGAAGATCTAAAACATTCTGTGATGTCCAAATAGAAGAGGGGGATGGTGGTCAGTACAATTTTACAAACGATTTGTGTCCGATTCCTTAATAGTTGCTCTGTGCTGCAACTGCTACAAGTGATCCAAGTATAGAGGAAGGAAAAGGAACTCCAGCGGTGTTACTGCAAACAACTTTTTATTCTGGGCAGTGGTAAACACAACATGTTTCGGGTTCAATACCCTTTATCAAGTGAATAAGGACCATTAACACGTGCACCCATTTACGGCTCATATGCACTTTGACCTATACAACATTGTGCAGTCTGGGTAATCCATTTAAAGAGAAATGCACATTTTAAAACATTGGTGTGTGTGTATATAGGTTATATTGCAGCCTATCCATAACATTGTGAAATACGGTATGTTCGCCCATAAATAGTAAAACCGGTGCTCAGACCATAATTGTGTAGAAAAATATAGAAAATAGTAAAACTTGCAACATACAAAAGTTAAAACCATTAGAGTTGAAAATCCCAAACTTGTATTCATCTTTATTTGTGTATCCAATTTCGATAAGGCCAACATTCTGTGATGCTGATGTGTTAAAGGAACAGTGACAAAGGAACAGGCTGAGTAAAAACTCTGGGAGATGTGGAGCATGCACATTGGAACTTGCAGAGGGCATGTCACCCTATTTGAGAAGGCAGGAAGCAGAATTTTCATGTGGTATTTTTTGAATAAAGTATTAAAAATGGGGACGTTTGTGCAGGATAGATATATTGTTGGAGGGAGCTAGAATGAATTTTTTTATTTAAAAATGTTAGTTACAGGTCCTTCGTGTATAAAAAAAGAAGAAAAAAAAAGTTTCCAAATTCAAGCTAACACATCTAGCCAGAATCTTTCCTGTCAGGAAAATGTTTCTGATAGAAGTGTTGATAACTAGGCAAGATATTGAACTGCTCGAAATTCTTCAGGATTCCCCAGTTCGAAATTTGAGTAATTAGTCCATTTGACTGCCTACTCGATTGCAATACCATGCAATATAATGTTATATACATATCTATTTTAGCTTTGAAAATAAATTACACTTGGTGTGGTCTTAAAGGCGTTGTTCACCTTCCAAACACTTTTTTCAGTTCAGTTGTTTTCAGATTGTTCCACAGAAATAAATGCTCTGGACCTGGGGTTTTCCAGGTAACGGACCTTATCGTAATTTGGATCTTCATACCTTAATTCTGCTAGTAAATCATTTAAACATTAAATAAACGCTCATTTTGCTTCCAATAACGATTAATTATAGCCTAGTTTGGATCAAGTTCAATGTGCTGTTTATTATTACAGAGAAAAAGATAATCAATTTTAAAAATGTGGATAAAATGTTTTGCTATATTCTGTCTTCTTGCAGCAGGTGGCTGACTGATATTCATTGACATTTAAATCCAATATATCTTATAGGGGGATACCTTTTGCCTAGAAGATGTATTAGAGCTCACTCTATTAAAATCCCCAGAAATCGTCTCTCTCTCTATCTGACACCCAACTGCTGCAAGAAGACAGAATGAAAAGAAACAGATGCTGAGATAGGGACAGTGAAGATAAACTTGATTATTTTTGAAATGAAGCAGAATTTTTAATTGATTGTATTTAGACAGTTTCTTATTTCAGTATGCTGAAGCTTATATTACTTTTTCATTTTCGCAATAGTTCCCCTTTAACTGTTTCAGGGTGGTAGAGACAGAAGATAAGAACAGCAGATTATTGCTGGCTATACTGTCAGATTTATGCTACCAGGGGCAAGGTTAGGGCAGCTTTTGCGGTCATCATTCCTTTGCAGTGCACAGAACAAATAAGAACAGGCCAGGGCACAAAAAAATGGTAGAGCTGTCCAAAAGATTCAAGCGGCAGAAGTCACATTATGAAAAGAAAGGGGAATATGGGAGATACAAAGAAAAGAGAAGAGCTAGCTGAATAACAGGGATAACTAAAGCAGTATCCTGTAAAACTGTAAAGAATAGGTAAGGAAAGTAAAGAAATGCTTCAAGAAAGAAAAAAGTAAAAGAAAGTATGCCAAAGATGTATATGAAAATTAAAAAGGAAAGAAAAGCACAGCTGGGGAGAAAAATATAAGGTTAGTAGGTAGTATGTAGCTTATATATATTCTATATTTATTGTATATATGTACCTATAATATGGGCCCTTCCCCATGGGTAATTTGTGTTCATAACAATGTGGTGTTTGTGGTGCAAAAGGGGCCTCATCTCCTGGTAGTCCTGTAGGAAGTGGTTGAGAGGATTAGGAAAAGAACCATAGCTAAAAACAGCAAAGCAGAATCAGCAACAGTATTTTTATTTATAGAAGCAAGATAAGGAGGTTATTTCAACTGATATTTTAACTATTGCCTTTCTCATTATGTGATTCATACATTTTCTATTTAACTTTTTAGGAATATCTGGCTTCAAAACAAGGACAAAAAACCACCAATATGAGAGCAATAACAAAAGAACTATTGATTGCACATTGTGATGTTGTCCTTTTGACACTTTCTAAAAAAGATGTTCAGAAGAGCAAAGAAGCTCTTGAAAGGTATATGTTCTGCTGCAGTTTATCTATTTAACATTTCCCTTTTTCGCATGCTTTAGATTTCTATCTTAAAGGAGACCTAGTCTTACTAGACCAGTAATCAATTTCTTTAATATTGTCTACAGGAGCTTCTTTAGACCATGTTTTGAAAAGGCAGTGGCACTACATATGCTCAATTTTCTCTTGGCTCCTGTTGGAAACCTATCTTAGGGACTGTTAAAAAAAAACATGAAACGATGAGGTTTTATCATTTGTACGTGCTGGTGGTACAGGGCTGAATATTAATCTGTTCTGATGCAGTATCCACTAGCATCTGTTAATCCTAAATTAGCCTGGTATCTGGGAAGTAGCCGCACTCACAGGACTTATGATGAAAAAAATTATTTATAAGCCTTTTTCAATATCAAATTGAATGGATCAGCCCTCCCTCTGTGATTAATAAGTATCTTTAGTTTTACATACTGTTCTATCTGGTTTTATACTGTATTATCATCCTTGAAAAAGCCCCCCCCCCCCTAGACTTCAGAATAGATACTATATCATGATGTGAAAATAAAGACATATTCAAAGGCAGTGCTAATCCATTCAATTTGATATATGACCTGACCACGCACCCCCCATGTTTTTGTTTAACCTATTGAATTTTAGCTGAAAGGCTGCAGTTTAACTGTTTCATTTAAAATTCATTGTGGTAATGTACAGAACCAAAATTATAAAAAAAAGTTGTCTGTCCAAATATTTATGGACCCAACTCTAGTTCCAAAGTAGACTGTCCTAGGTTTACCCATTGCATCAATATATTGAATCTAAGTACCTTTTATTTCCTTTTATTATATTTGAAATGTGTAGATTTGACCAGGTCCTCTTGTCGGTAAAACAGTCTGTGAGTGGTACAGATTCGACTGATTTGTCTGTAACATTTTATGAAATGAGAGGTCACTACTACATGCATGCTGGGACCCTGCTACTGAAAATGTCTCAGAGCTGTGAAGTTCAGTGGAAGGCATTAATTGAACCAGCTGCTCTCTGTTACCTTCTGGCTTATCAGGTAGGTTTTTTTTTACTTTGCTGTACAAATTCTGTATCCAACTACTTATTAATAAATTAGTTGCTGCTGTGGTAATGCCCCCTCGACCACCAACCCTTTATTTGGAACTTCAACTTCATATATTTTAGAAAATTAAACTACTTTACCTTGCCAAACGACTGTTTTGGCCCGGGTGTAGGCACACGGGGCGTATTTCGCCACTGAAATCCACTCTACATGCCTGCACCTTGGTCCACGCAACTGTACAAGGTGGTTTGGAAGACTGTAGCTAGTCTACTTAACAGAGCGCTAACTTAGATGGTGGATACATCTGCAACCTGATTCAAAGGGGGACAAAATCAAAAGAACTATACATAAATCACTTGAAAGAAATAAAAAAAAAAAAATGTCTTGAATTGTTGTTGGAAAGTTGACTTGTGTGACTTGACAGTTAAAATTTACTTTAATCAGTCATTGATGGTTTCTGTTAATTATGTAATCTGTGTCTAGCTCTACTGTGCCTTAGATTTTAATGCTTAGCTAAAAATGATTTCCCCCCAAATAACCATTTTTTTCCCCCAATATAGGTTCCGAAGCCAAAAAGTAAGCCAGTAAAGGGGGATGACAACGGACAAGGTTTCCTAGAAGCATTAGCGTCTGACCGGCAAAGTAAATCTGGTAATGCACCTGAGAATAGTTAACCCACAGTAGTATTTCTTCACTTTCTGCTGTTTAGATTAATTTAAATTAAATAACTCTATAGGTCAGAACCTATAGGTATCTGTAAGTGACTACTGATGAAGCAAACTCAAACATATCTCAACAATAGGTAAATGAGGACATCACCCCACAATGCCAAATTCTCTGGACTTAATGGCTTTAGTAATGGATATTACATAAAGCTAGGTATAAATATTAAGCCTATTTTAACAGATCTTTAAATAATATTTTCAGACACTCTCACATCCCCAAATGTAATGTGTCTTGGAGTACTCATTACCCACAATTTTACCCAAATCACAGCACTTCTATGCTTTTTTAGTATGAAAAACAACAGCAGCCAAAACTGCACGGAGGGCTAGATATTCTGGATATTAAACAATATAATATTGGGGCACTAGTGAAAATTCTTTTGAACTTCATTCTACATTGAATTACCGTATATGATATTGGACATAGACACATTGTTTAATCCTTTCACACAATTCATATGTATAAATAGGAATTCCCACAAGATTTATTAAATAATCCTTTAATACTGTCAACATGACGGGTCAGGCATATCCTAAAATCCAAATGTCACTTTAATAATTTCTTAGACTCCTTTTTTAAAAATCCAGGGTGGCCAGGCCTTACGCTTTTGTAAAATGGAAGTCTCTTAGCTATAAAAAAAACAACCCACTGTAAATCAAACATTGAAAAAACACCCCTTTTCAGGATTACGGTAACAATTTCCAGTTAGTGAACTTGCATGATTTGCTATACGAAAATATTTTTTATCTATTTGTCAGAACATGACTGTGATAATCTGCAATGCCTTTGACTGTAAACTGTTACATGTACTGCCTTTGTACCGATTAATGAAATAGATACCTATTACTGAAGAAAAAAACATTGGTCCCTTCAGCTAGACCCTAAATTCTCTGTTTCTTAAGAATTCCTCAACCAAAAAAAGTAATATGGCTGCTTTTTTGCTTTTCGTAGGGAGTAAAAACTATGGCAAAAGTCTTGTGTTATTGAAATTTTATTTGTATGATTTTTTCCTCCGTCTGTATCCTCTTGCTCTGTAAGAGCACTATATTAATAAAAGCATAAATATAGAGTTATTTTCAAGATTAAGTACCAAGTGTTAAATGATACAAGAGCAGTGAGGGTCATGTATTTTCCCATAGTCTTTATTACTGTCTTATGGACTACTTTGCACAGAGCTACCTTTCAGAAGTTGTTTTTCTCTATGATGAGCTAATTGGCTGTACAATACCTCTATTACTTTGGCTGTACAATACCTCTATTACTTTGGTTATGACATTTTGCTTCTTATCCTCTACTATTTTAATTTAAGGCACCTTAGTTGTATTCTTTTTCCAGCCTTTGGTCAGGGTTGTTTGCAAAGTGCCCCTAGACCAAACTAGAGAGGCAAGAACACGTTCATCGTGAATACCAAGGCTGTAACCAAGCGTAATCAGAATTACATTTTTCCACGGGCAGCTTTAGATGAAAACTAGTTCCTGATTTCCGTAGATGTATGGGATGCCTAACTACACATACAGAGAATCATCACTTCTTATGTGTAGTTTTGTAGACATGGACAGACCAAGGGATATTTCTGCACAGGGAAAGTGAAGTCCTCCTGACTAAATTGGGGACTTCAGTATTTAGCCATGCAGAGCTCTGTTTTGATTTTAGCCTGAAAGATAAAAAAAAAGTTTTTATATACTTACCATAAAATAGTTTATCGAAGAACTATTCTCTGGGCACCAAGCCTAGGTGATAATTGTGTTTATAGTTGGTTTAAATGGGCCACTTCTAGTTATAGTGTTTTTTTTTCTCTCTTAATTCATTTTTAATGTGTGACTGCTAAAAATAGCACGGGGGGGGGGGTAAAGACTGGATACAAAGTATTTATTTCAGTGTCCTGTTTGTATAGACATAGGGCCTTACCCCTCCGTCTGTCAGTCATCCTCACAAGGATTTTGAAGTGAGTATAAAAATCTTTTCCAAACCACTGAAAACATCATTTTTTTTTTTTTGTAAAGGGGGCATTTTCCCATTTCAGTTTTCATTGTATTAATAATGTTGTATCATTTGTTTAACATGCCAACTTCTCCCCACAGGTCATGAATTGCTAACTTTGAGCCATGGAAGACAGAACTTCATTAGTGAGGTTATAGAGACTTTTGCAAACCAATGTGGCCAGTCTATTTTGCTTAAGTTTCTGTTTGAGGACAATTTATCAATGCAAGATTCATTCATGGGTGGTGATGATATAAGCTATGTTGAGAATCGGGTGCCGGACTTAAGTGAGCTTTCCCAGCATGACAATAGTAAGTATTTTCTTATTTAATTTAATAATTTTATTGTAGCAGTCCTGCCATGCTCTTGCCCACTCTTTCCTATCTGTAAGCTTCTCTGATCTCTCAGCTATGTTGTATTATGCCTTGAAAAATTACTCCTCTATCCTTTTGATTTCTCTACAAAAAGTGAAAATATCATCTCTTAACTAATAGCCACCTATTGCAAATAATCTTTAATATTTAAAAAAAAAAAAATAGATTGAGTAAGGCTGCAAGGACTGTATTGTCCAACTAAGCACTGTCTTTCATTGAAATTCCTAAAGCCATTACAGTTGGGGGAGGGGATGGCAAAGGACTGGACAGTTAAAGGTGTGTGGCCACATTTTGAAGGAAATGTGTCTGATACTGTTCTGATGATACTCTGTTATCTGAGGTTTCTGATGACTTTCCTAAATCGAGCAACATCAGAACAGTTCTCATTCTTTTTTCTGGCAAATTCGTTCAGCCAGATTACAGTAGGAAATCTGACCAACTGGTTAACGGTTTTAGTGTACAATAAATTACATTAGCAGTACACATCTTGGAATCGTTAGAAAAATCATGTAAATGTGTACAGTAGTGTAATCTGTATAATTGTAAAAATGCGTGCAAGCATAAATGTCAAAACATATTAAGAGTGAAATCTTTTAGGAAAAGTAGATGATTAGTGAATTTTATAAGCTAATTAATGTCTGATATTTTCTTAATCGAGGAATAGGATAATAATTGACCCCCCTTTTAGGTTTTGAGGCATTAACTTAATTAATTTGTAATTGATTTAATTAGTATAAATGCACTGCACTTTTAACAACTGGATTATATATGTAAGTTACGTAGTAAACTGTCTATCTAATATTATCTATGCACCACATTTTACTTTATGAACTTGGAGTTAATTGGTGACTATATAAGGATATTTTTGTTGGCATTAAATTAATAATTGAATCAATTAATTAGAAGCTGAGTAAAATCACTTATTTGATTTTAAATCCTTGTATTTAATTATGGTCTAACTGTAGTATAAAGTAGAAGGTTACCCAAATGGGGTTTTGATTATTCATCACTAATCGCACCAGTAGAAAAATTTAGTAGGTAAGCGGAAACCTAGATCTAAGTTTGTGACCAACGGTTTGGTAATTAGCTTATGCGGGGTACTTTCTTCTTTCTATAAGAAACTCCTATTCAAGCATTTTATACTGACTTTGTCAGACCTCGGATATAGGGATATAATTCTAACCAAAGGGTACCTTTTCAAACTTTTTCTCACATAATGTCTGATATCCTAAATGTCTGTATTTGACAAAGGGATTTAGTATGTACGTTTATTTAGGTATTTGGAATGCTTGCTTATCACGTTATTTTGCTTATTTCTTTATAGGTTCTTTTCGAATACACAATGGTGACCTTCAGCACCTGACCTGGCTTGGGTTACAGTGGCACTTTCTATCAGCGTTGCCTCCCTTTCGCAAGTGGCTTAAACAAATTTTTCCGCGGGTGCCTCAAGAAACCTCAAGACTTGAGTCCAATGTTCCAGAGTCTATCTGTCTTCTGGATCTTGAGGTGTATAGAACTACCTCATTAATCCTATCGTGGCAACAAACTAGGCAGTTCCCTAATTATTTTTAACATCCTATGTCAAAATAAATGGTTTGTGTGACGCATGTTTCTATAATGACATTTTTGTCTTTTTTCATCCAGACAGCTGAATAAGTGATCCTTAATGTAATACATGTTTTCGTGCATCATAATAAAGCAGTCTACATGTACAACACATTGACTTTTCTAGAAAGTGTAATATTTTAGGGGAATGTCACACAGCTTATTTAGTCAACTGCAACATACCTTTTGCCATGGCTTCTTGGAGTAAATAAACTGGCTTACACATAACATTTATATTCAATAAATGCATAACATTTTTATGAAATTGGTTATTGTTTCCACATTTTTAATTCATTGGTTTATCCAACAGAGGGTTGTTTTTATTTGGTTCATCCTTTGCTTGCATTTTTCTCTAGGTATTTTTGCTGGCAGTTGTGCATACTAGTACCCTTCAGTTGCAAGATAATAACACAACTGCTGATCCAAACAGACCTCGATGTCTTCCTCTTGCAATCTGCAAACAGCTATTTACAGATAAGCAGCGGTCCTGGTGGGATGCTGTTTACAGTCTTATTACAAAAAAAGCTTTGTAAGTTTTCCAGTGAATATATTTATACCTCTGTGTATTTTATCTTTGTAACCCATGTTATTAGCCCATGTTATGCATGTTAAATGTTAATGTGTTTTCTTGTGTAAGAGGTGGCAGTGAATGGCCCGTTGACAGAGGGTGGAAAAGAGCCTTAACTTTAAGTGCTGCATTTCCAGTTGTAAGACTGGAAATTCGTCTCCGCTAATGCAGAGAGCGACATAGCGCTCATTGCACTAGTGATGCATCCCACCTCCAATTTTAAAGTTTTAAGTGTGGAGAGAGGAGAGGTGGCATCTGGGCTACAGCCTGAAGTGGCAGCAGCCCAGTTTATTTCCTATATATTTCATGAATGTTTTTCCATCCCACCTGCACAAATTCCCTCAAGCCTTTTTCTAACAAACATTACTTAATTATGCAAATTTTTATTTAGTTTAAAAAAAGTTTTTTCAGAAAATCATAGTGAGAATGAATTGTTGTCACTTGTGCAGCATGTCGGAAGTGCATTTATGAATAGGAAAATGTTAATTTTGTACTTTTTGATTACAGACCTGGCACCTCATCAAAGCTGCGTCATGTGATTCAGCATGATCTTCCTACTTTAAGAGCTCAGGAGAAGCATGGCCTTCAGCCTGCTGTTCTTGTTCATTGGGCAAGGAGTCTTCACAAAACAGTGAGTGTGTTGCCTTGAAATCCCTCTGTTTGTAAAATAAAGGCAAACAAATAGGAACATGGGGCAGAACAATTTAAGGCCTATTGACACATTTATTTTGGAAAACGTACAGTGTACACTTTGATTTTAAGATCTACAGGGCAGGGATTCTCACTCCTCTCTCTCCTCTCCCTCCCTCCCATGCATGAGTTTGGGAACCCTTTTAAATTTACTGTATTCTTACATTTGGTCATGTATTTATTGAAAACAAATGATCCAATAACATCTGTGCGTGGCAAAATTAAGTGACTCATGCTCTCTATATTTGGTGTGACCCCCTTGTGCAGCAATAACCGATCAACTGTTAAACGTTTGCGGTAACAGTTGATCAGACCTGCACATTGAACTGGAGGAATATTAGTCCATTCCTCTATACAGAACAGCTTCAGCTCTTGGATGTTGGTGAGCTTCCTCACATGAACCCCTCAGTTTAGGTCTTTCCACAACATTTCAATTGGATTAAGGTCAGGACTAGGCCATTCCATTGACTTTATTCCATTCTTTGGAGTCTTACTGTATGACCCACTGTCTCTTGAGATTCAGTTCACGGACAGATGGTTTGACATTTTCCTTTGGAATTCTCTGGTATAGTAAAGAATTCATTGTTCCATGGCAGCATGTTGTCCAGGTCCAGATGGAACAAAACCACCATGTTTCACAGATGGGATAAATTATTATGGTGGAATGCAGTGTTTTACTTTCTCCAAGTGTAACACTCCTCATTTAAGCCAAAAAGTTCTATTTTGGCTCCAATTGTCTGGTTTGTCCACGTGATCTTTAAACTGTAGACAGTCAGTAATATTTTTGGGGGAAATCAGCATCTTTCTTCTTTGCTACCCTGCCATCCACACCAATGCTGTTCAGTGTTCTGATGGTGGACTCAACTTTCACCAATGTGAGCCAGGTCTTCAGTTGCTTAGACGTTAGGGCTCCTTCTTAACCTGTTAGATGCCTTGCATGCAGAGTTATCTTTGATGATCGACCATTTCTGGGTAGAATTCCCTCCATTAATTCACAATCAGTCTGACTGTTTTGTGGAGTCCAAACTTTTTAGAGAGAGTCTTGAAACCTTTTCCAGCTTTATGGGCATTCGAACTCTTTCTCTGAGTTCCTCCCCCACCTCCTTTGTTCAAGCCATGATACACATCCATAAATGTGTTGAATGTGTGATTAGGCTTGCTGGATCCCCATTCTTTAAATAACAGAGTTTCTCACTCCCATTGACTGATCGCACCAGACTCTGATTTCACCTTCAAATTATTTGATGATGATCTGACTAAGGATTCACTTACACAGATATGATTGGATTTTTTTTTCAATAAATACATGATCAAATGTAATTTGATTAACTTGTTTTTTTTTTTCTTCTACTTTTAGGACCAGATGAGGTTTAAGGTCACATTCATATAAAAATATAGAAAATTTTAAAGGGTTCATAAACTTTCATACACATTACTTGCCCTCCCTGTGAGTACTTTTATGTATTCTACAGCGCAGTGGGTCCTTACAGCTCTTTACAAACAAAGTTATACATTTATATGTTAAATTTTTGGGTAACAAGCCAACATCAGGTGAAAAAAAATGTTGAAAAGTAAAGGCAGACGTAATGATCATGATTTTATCAAGATTAAGCAATGGCACACTGCGAGATTGAAACGGCGGCAGTCAAAACATCGCTGTTCATTTATCATCACTTTAATATTGAAGGAAAACGATACCATCAAAAAGAATACTTAAAGGAAAACTATACCCCCCAAACAATGTAGGTCTCTATTAAAAGATACTGAGTAAAACAGCTCGTGAAATGGTGGTTCAAGGCAAGAGATGTAAAAGGGCAATATTTATGTAAATATATATTCCAGTTTGGTAAGATTCTTTAATATGTCATTCAATTTGATATAAACTATCTGTTGCTTAAGTATTCATTTTGGGGGTATAGTTTTCCTTTAAGCAACAGTTCAGATTAAATTAAGTGTCATATAAAGCATCTTACCAAACTGGTATTTATATTTAAGTAAATATTGCCCTTTAATATATCTTGCCTTGAACCACCATTTTGTTATGGTCTCTGTACCTGACCAGAAATACTACAACTCTTAACTGTAACAGGAAGAAGTGTGGAAGCAAAGACAGAACTGTCCATTAATTGACTCATGTGACCTAACATGTATGGTTGGTTTGTGTGCACCGTGAATCCTAGGATCCCAAGTGGTGGCCCTTATTTTTTAAAATGGCAGTTTTCTATTTATGATTGCCCAATGGCACATACTACTAAAAAAGTATAGTTTTATAAACATGATTTATTTACACGAAGCAGGGTTACCTACATTCTTTGGGGGGGGTATGGTTTTCCTTAAATGACAAATTACTCTTTAATTATGAAAAGCATCTGGTCAATGTCCAATTACATTATATAGACATCCAAACAACTACCATATATACTTGAGTATAAGCCAAGTTTTTCAGCATCCAAAATGTGCTGAAAAAGTCTACCTGGGCTTATACTCTGGTCAGCGGGCTGTAGCTGAGATTGCAGTCACTTTTAATCATGAGATTGCAGTCACTTTTAATCATTCCTATACCAACAGTTCACTTGGGGAGAGACTGCAATATCCCACAATGCCCTCTGTTGGTTATTTGAAAGAATAACAGTGACTGCAATATCACACAGAGCCATCTGTTGGTTATATGAAAGAATAACAGTGACTGCAATATCACACAGCACCCTCTGTTGGTTATATGAAGGAATAACAGTGCGCCCTCTGTTGGTTATATGAAAGAATAACAGTGACTGCAAAATCACACACTGCCATCTGTTGGTTATATGAAAGAATAACAGTGCGCCCTCTGTTGGTTATATGAAAGATTAACAGTGACTGCAATATCACACAGCGCCCTCTGTTGGTTATATGAAAGAATAACAGTGACTGCAATATCACACAGCGCCATCTGTTGGTTATATGAAAGAATAACAGTGACTGCAATATCACACAGTGCCATCTGTTGGTTATATGAAAGATTAACAGTGACTGCAATGTCACACAGCGCCATCTGTTGGTTATATGAAAGAATAACAGTGACTGCAATATCACACAGTGCCATCTGTTGGTTATATGAAAGATTAACAGTGACTGCAATGTCACACAGCGCCCTCTGTTGGTTATATGAAGGATTAACAGTGATGGCAATATCACACAGCTCCTTCTGTTGGTTATACGAAAGATTAACAGTGATGGCAATATCACACAGCACCCTCTGCACATGGTAGTGGGACAGTGGGACAATGCACACAGTAATCCGTTTGGCAATTCTCTGTCACCATCAACTTTGCAAAGAAGTCAGGTTGATCGCTGGGGGGGTCGCTTTGGCAGAATGTGCGCTGCTGGGAGACAGGGCTGTAGTTGAGTCTAGGCTTATACTAGAGTCAATACGTTTTCGTAGGTAAAATTAGGTACCTCGGCTTATACTCGGGTCGGCTTATACTTGAGTATGTACGGTAGTTGTTTTCAGATAGATCACCAGAAATAGACTTTTTCCAATTATTTAAAAAAAGTATAATTATTTTAAAAAAAAGTATAATTTTTCACCTTCTAAAGCAGCTCTGGGAGGGTGGTTGCCGACCCTGTAAACGGTTTTAAATTGATACATTTATTTGATACATTTCTTATCCTTTTCCCTGCTGAGCAGAATCCCTGTGTTTCATTACAAACAGCTGTTAGAATTGATACAATAGTTGCTAATACTCCACAGATGTTGCTGAGAAATGTATCAACTAATTGTTGCAAAATTGTAACCATTTAAAGTCTGTACCTGAATTACTGAGCTGCCAAACTCCCAATACCAGAAATTAATATTCAACTTTAAACTTAGATTTTGGGAAAAACAGTAACAAATAAATAATGGAAAGTAAATGAAAAAAGTCTTTATTTCTGTGGAACAATCTGAAAACAACTGAACTGAAAAGAGTGTTTGGAAGGTGAACAACCCCTTTAAAAATGCAAAATCATTAAATATGAGAGAGTTGCTGAAATACCGTTAGAAGGAGAAATGTGTTTTTTTTTTGTTTTTTTTTTATCCTGAAAGTTTATTTTGCCAATCCCGCACAGAGGTGTGGTGTGTGTATATAGATGTAGATTAGTATAAATGGTCTTTTAGACAGATTGAATGTTGAATAAAAAAAGAAAGTTTAAATGCCAATGTAGTAAACACTTCCTAAATTTGTAGAGATTTTTGCTCTTGCTCATAAGACTGTATATATTTTAATGCATCTTTTATTGCAGGGTTACAGTCTGAATTCCTTCTATGACCAAAAGGAGTACATGGGACGCTGTGTCCACTACTGGAAGAAACTGTTACCACTTCTAGATTTGGTGAAACAGAAAAAGAGCATTCCTGAGCCTGTTGATCCTTTGTTTAAGCACTTTCATAGTAGAGATATTAAGGTAATAGAGGTAGCTTCTAATGTCAAAGTAGTAAAAAAACATTACTGTACTGGTTTTTATGATATTTCTAAATGCATCTACAAACTCCAATGAGAGCTAATCTACAAAAACAACTATTTTATCACTTGTATTTTGCAGTTCCATACTTCTGCATCATTGATATTAAAAAACGTTTTTTGCCATAAATGATTAGTTTTCCAATCATCCATTTAGGTTTCTGAAGTAAAAGACCTAGAAGATGAAGCATGCATTGCCTTTGCGACATTGGATTTAGTCGATGGAAAAACAGAGGATGCGATAATTGCATTTGAGTCTGTTAAGAACATCGTTGCCTATTGGAACCTTGCTTTGGTATGTGTTACGGCTTTTCGTTCTGTGTTTATTTTGACATACTTCTGTTGTACTTAAAAACTGTTTTGCATTAAAGCTGTCGCCATATAATTTTATTTTATAAAAATGTACCTTTTAGCAGACGGCTTGAGGTGCTGGAAGAGTATAGTAGATATCAACTAGACTGTAATCTATTCTTTGTCATCTCTGTAGATATACCAGCGTAAAGCAGAAGAAATTGAGAATGATGGCTTGCCAGCAGAAGAACAGGAATTCCTGCTTAAATGCAAAGGCTATTTGAAAATGATTTGTGATGAATATTCTACTGATCCCTCCATTGCAACATCGGTAATAATACAAACTGACTATAAGGACAATCTGTTAATTCTTAATTAATTATTTTGTGTTTCAGGACTTTTTCTGACATGTTTATAAAAGCTTATATTTGCCAGTGTTTATGCATTAGTCCAATAATTACCCATAGTGTGAAAGTACTAGCTGGTGGTATGTGGTCATGTCTGGGGCAATTGGGGAAAAAACAACCTATTATGGCAGTCATTGGAAATATAAATCATAGGTATCCAGTAGATACAGCCAAGAGTTTGGCCTTTCTTGATCAGAGTGATAGACCGTACAAAAGAGTAAAGTTTTTCAAAATGATATCCTGTATGTGTTCATACATCCAGGTGGCTGGACACAATTAGAATGACTTGTAATACCATGGTCCGTTCCACTGCTTATTCCTTTGGTGAATTGGCCCAAGGGCCAAAGGCTCAGGTCGGCCAATTTAGGTCCATCAATATAGTAGATCATTTGCTCAGGTCTAACTTTCCCCTACTGTACCCACTGGCATACAGAACATAATGCTTTCTGTATATTTGCTGATGTTTCTTAACTATGCACACCAGGGTTTTATATGTCTACAAATAGCACGCTGAGCACACAACATGGAGGCGAGAGACAATTATTGTCATACATATAGGAAATAAGGGAGCTACATTTTAATAAAATGCTCTTTGTGCTGTCCAGCATATTTCAGCTCTCTGAGACACTGCAGCAGTGGGTAAAACTTCGAATTAAAAATGAAAATAACCAAGTGCACGCGTGTGTTTAACTGCAGTTACTATCTCTGATATCTATACTTTACCTGTTCTCATTGTAATAATGCCTTCACTGTGTATTCTTAGACATTTTATAGATACCCGCAAGCAGAAACTTGCTATTAGTTGCTAAATAGTAATATTTTGTTTTGCAGTTGCCTGTTCCTGTTGAGACTGTATTTGAGATGCTGGATTCAGTAAAGCAGAATCTTGGAGAAGCTATGGAAGATCATAGCCCAGGCTTCATGGAAAATCATTCAGCTTTGGCAATAAAACATTCCACGCCATCACCCACCAAACTGTCCATATCTCCAAGCAAATCAGCTCGGGTATTTACTAACTGATAAAAATTATATTTCTTTGTTTGGTGGCTTAAGCTGTGTGGGGAGAAGTGAGGTAGAGCAATGAATTATGGGAGATATAGTTCATTGGTAGTGGTTGTGTATGCATGGGTCAGAGGTTTGCAGGGCAGTTGTCGATGTCATCAGCTGCAAAATCCACCCACAATGCTGCTGATACAAACAAATACAGCCACCAAATATCTAGTTTCTGTAGTAAAGAACTGGATATGGTATTTAAATGCCCAGAACTCTGTGTTCATAACATTCAGTTGATAGCAAGGCACACTGATTATACCACCTTTCCTTTTTGGCTTAAAATTGTGTTTAGATCTAAATGTAGGGTATTGCCAGCTGTCTCTGGGTTGTTAGGTATGGACTTCTGGGGAATTACAAATAATACTGTATCCATAGTTAGCAACCAATTCTGCATAATTACAAAGAACTAGCAGCAGTTTTTGAGTTTCTTCTTTCACATAGATGCTTATAGTTCAGAAAATTACATTTTAAGTTCTCCATTTGTAAACCGTATGCAGAATTATCTCTAAAATTGTCAAGAACACATCTCTAAAAAGATCTGCTAAAGTATTTTTCTAATCCTTTACAATTTGTGTCAGTTCTATTTTAACCAAACTACTTATGTACCAGTATATGACGTTCTTTAAAGGAAAACTTTACCCCTAAAATTAATATTTAAGCAACAGGTTATATCATATTAAGTGGCATATTAAAGAATCCTACCAAAATGGTATATATGTTTTAAGTAATTATTGCCCTTCTACAACTCTTGCCTTGAACCACCATTTCATGATGGTCTCTGTTGCCTCAGAGATCACCTGACCAGAAATTATGCAGCTGTAACTGTAACAGGAAGAACTCTGTCTTTCAATTGGCTCATGTGACCTAACATGTATGGTTTGTTTTGTATGTTTGTGTGCACTATGAATCCTACAATCCCAGGGGGCGGCCCTTATTTTTTTTAAATGGCAATTTTTGATTTATTGATACCCAATGGCACACGAACTACGAACAAGTATATTATGAAAATGGTTTATTTAGATGAAGCAGGGGTTTACACATGAGCTGTTTTATGCAATGTCTTTTTATAGAAACCTACATTGTTCTGGGGGGGATAGCTTTCCTTTTAATGACAAAACGCATTGTAACACGTGTTTCTGTTTCTTGCTCATGACAAAACCTTGCAGAAAAATTAGCTTTGAAAAGCTATGTATAAAATTAAATCCTGATTTTTCAGACTACAAGATGGTAATAAACCGATCCTTGATTAATAAAAACTGTAAACTATTTTCTTTTAGTTTTCTCCCAAAACACCACCACGTTGGGCAGAAGATCAAAAGTCCCTAATTGAAGTGCTCTGTAATACAGTTGAAGCATTGAAGGTATGCGCATGTTAACATTTGTTTAATAAAAATGTAAACAAAGCACCATTGGTAGCAATCTTGTGCCACTTGCAATCCTAACAGGTTTTCTTAATGCATAGTGGTCCTAACTTACACTTTACTTTCATTTAGCTTTCCTCCAATCCTGTTGCATTGCACATATAGTGATAACACCTATGCCTCCTGGGCCCTTCAGCAGCCACAGGATCTTGCTTTCTCTATAGTTATCAACCCTGCTTTTCATACACACGCATATGATGTACAGTTTTATATTTGGTTTTATTTTCATTTAAAGAAAGAAGTTCAGGAGTTGAAACACAACAATTCAAATGCAAACGCATCCCCTCATAGATGGCCTAATGAAGGATTTGAGTCTGATACTGTTGCTGATGGCTACCAAGGAACTCAAAGTTTCTATACAGTTCCCCTAACAGGTGAGGCAGTGCCTGGCAAAAAGGCTCTGGGCAGAACACTGACATTGAACTCAAAATCTTTTAGTAGATTGTGATCTACGTTTTGACACCCCCTTGTTTAATAAGTAGATAGATAGATATCAACAGCAGTATCTCGCAGGACTTGCTTGTGCAAAATCGACATATCGGTTATATATTCAGACCTTTTATCAAGATGCCTCACAAACAACCATATAAATACTTGTTGAAAGTTTTGGTGTCAATTACAGTACATCAGCATGTTGTCACCCCCCACTCCCCAGAGGTCTGAATATGTGACCGAAATGTTGATTTTTGCATGATAAAAATTTTTTTTTTATTTATGCAAGTCCTGTGAGTGCTAAATTATTGCTGTGGGTGTGCTTGCTGAACTATCACTTGGCAGGCCAGGCAGTTAGTGGATTCTTTTTGTGTGTACCCTCCATTACTATAGATATTTGTTTTATTCATTTATTTTCATTTATTGTTTTTTGTGGATGTCTGCCGATCTGGAAAAGGTTTGCAATCTGATATCATTCATATAATACATATAATCATTACAAAAGCTGGTTTTCTGTCAGGGAAAATGAAATTTTGAACTGTGAAGACAGGTGATTAAATTTAATGTGATGTTTTTTCATTTTCTTTAATTTCCTCTTAATTGTGTATAGTCTAACACGGTGATCCTCCAACCACTGGCTCATTAGCAACATGTTGATCACCAACCCCTTTTATGTTGCTCTCGGTGGCTTCAAAGCAGTATCTTATTTTTTAATTCTAACATTTAAGTCAAGTTTTGGTTGCATAAAAACCAGATGTATTGCCAAATAGAACCTCCTGTAGGGTGCCAGTCCACATGGGCCTATCAATTTGCCAATCACAGCCAGTATTTGGCATCCCAGTGACTTTTTGCACTTTGCATTGCATTGCACTTTAATCCCTTACAGTTGTATAGAATACTGCATCCGCAAAAGCAAGGGAGGTGCTAAACAACCCCTAATATCAGTCATTCTTCAGAAGATATTGCTGTAAATGACATTATCACTTGTTGCTCTTTAAGCATTGTGCTAATTAATGTGGGTTTTTAAAATGTAGGTTTTGTTTGGCTTTAATTACTGAGTTACAAGGTTATTTGGCTGAGACTTGAGCAATTCAAGATTTTTTTTAAATGCTAAAGAAGCAGGTTTTATGTCACCTTAGTAGATAATGCAGCAAATGACTCTATTTTATAAGAAATAAATATTCATTTGCATGCTATAATCTTGACTCAAAATGTTTTGATGAACATTTACTGGAAGGAAAATGAAATTGGATTCTACAAATATGTTTTTTCTGTTTAAAGTTGACAGCTACTTAGAATTACAGTATAATGAATAACAATTCCAGCTGAAAGTATATTCATGTGTCTGTAGAATTGCTTTAAAGGATCATTTAAAACCCCAACAAGTAATGCTTTCTTTGATAAGTCTAGGACATGTTGTCCCATTGCTCCTGATGTAATGGAGTCCTCATTCTTGAGGACAAGATCAGATTGGTGATCAATAATAACTGAAAAAAGAACAAATTTGCATCTCTAAGTCTGGTTAAATACTAGAAGAATAAAGTACAGAAGTTTTTACTCTTCAGATGACCGAGTTTCTAAAACCAATTTGCAAAGAGTAGTAAGCATAGTTGTAATGCTATTTCTACCTTAAAATGTACTAGAGATAAATGTTGTACCGGCATCACTGTGAAGAGCAGCATCCTCAGAAAAGTAATGTTTTTCTGGATTCACAGAGTGGTTTTATTTCTCAAGAGAGATGTCTTTTAGTGACCTGCATTTAACACTACTTCTCAAAGCCAAGAATGCAAGCAGTTGTCTCAAGTCCTCCAGACCTTCAGCAAATTTCCCCAGACTCCGTTCATTTATTTATATTTCTTGGCAACACATGGAATTAAATCTGTGCAAGTTCTCCAATTTTATTAGCAGCAGAATACTACACATGTTCTCTTCGTCTTCTGCAGGATGTCTTGTGCCAGGCTCTGGCATGACCGTTAATTTACTTTTTGCTTAAATAATGGCTTTACCTCAGATGGGCCTTGCTTTTAGTATTTCTGGTTTGATTGAACCTAGTTTTGAACACTTGAAGGAAGTATCCATTTGCTACAAGCATCATAAGATACTCTTCATCATCCATCCGTATGCCCTGAAATATTTAGCATTTTGTCTGCTGCAGTAGTGACAGGTCAAGGACTATGGACTGCAATATCTAGACCTAGATGCAAGTACCTATGTGCAAGTATTGAGATTCAGAGCAGGCAAGTTCTCAAAGCTTTTCTCAAAGGGCATATTATTTTTTTCTCTGAGTTATCACATTGACATCAAGTTCTATTTTTTTTTTTTTTGTTAACATGTTTCACGTTTACGCTCAACGTTTTTGTTTGCCTTTTTTTTTTTTATTCCCTGTTTCAAACTAACTAGTGTAGAATATTTAAAGAAAATCTAATGAATATCAAATTTTCTGCTTTGCAGTTTCCACTTCAGGACCTGCTGCTTACTATGGCCAGTCACCAGCATATAATTCTCAGCATCTTCTCAGGCCAGCAGCTAATATTACTCCAACAAAGGTAATTTAAAACTTTGATAATTATATTGCAGACTGAACTCTAGAGAGAAAGTAGGTAATAGTAGTGGTTGTAATGTAAAAGAAAAATCAGATAATTTAAACACCTGATTATTTTGTGTATGTTTTCAGATTTTGTTGATTATGATTTTTAAAATATACTTTATTAATTTTAGTTTTGTTCTTATCTTTGTGTTCTTCACAAAAATCTAGAAGGTCCTACTAATTTAACCAATTTTTTCTGTTTGTGGCTTTTTCTCCCCACAGACATCTGTATATGCAATGAACAGGTTGCCACCACCACAACAACATATGTATGCCTACCCACAACCAATACATACACCGGCAACTCAGCAGAGTTCAGCAGCATGTGTATTTCCACAAGACATTTATGGTCCACCAATGCGATTTGAGTCTCCTGCAACTGCAATTTTGTCACCACATAATGAAGAATTTTACAATTACAGCGTTCCACCAGCCAGCACAAATCCACCACTGCCAGAACCTGGTTATTTTACTAAGCCTTCCACAGCAATGCAGCACTCCAAACAAGAAGTTCCAAATGTGTCTGATTTTGGAAAAGCTTGCTTAGGTCCGTTAACATCAGAAGGTCAAATACCATCTCCATTTGCTGTACCAATGCAGTCTACGCCAGCATCATCAGCTTTCAAGTTTAACTCCAACTTTAAATCCAACGATGGGGATTTCACATTTTCATCTAGTGAAGCAGGAGCACAGACAAATAGTGCTTATACTGGCAGTGAGAGTCTGTTAGGGCTTCTGACATCTGATCGACCAACCCAAGAGCAAGAAAAAAAATCTTCTGGTTTTGAGAAAGTTACCAGTGATGAAAAAAGCATGTTTAGATTTGGGGAAAAGAGCTTTTCATCAGGTTTCACTGTAAGTGGAACACAAAACCAAGATAAAAATCCTTTAGTCTTTAGCCAAAGTGAAAACATTTTTAACTTTAAGAGTCCTGGAAAATCTACATTTACTCCCCCAACATTTGGTACCCAGGCCAAAGATGCACACAACCACAGTGTGGAATCTGATGCAGGAAGCGAACATGCTGCTGATGATGATGGGCCACACTTTGAGCCTATTGTACCTCTTCCTGAAAAAATTTGCGTTAAAACTGGAGAAGAGGATGAAGAAGAAATGTTTTGCAATAGAGCAAAACTGTTTCGATTTGATGCAGAAACTAAGGAATGGAAGGAAAGGGGTATTGGAAATGTGAAGATTTTAAGACACGGCCTGTCTGGCAAGATTCGCTTGTTAATGAGAAGGGAACAAGTGCTAAAGATTTGTGCAAATCACTACATAAATGCAGATATGAAACTTAAGCCAAATGCCACATCAGATAAGTCTTATGTTTGGCATGCTTATGACTATGCAGATGAAATGCCCAAACCAGAGCAGCTTGCTATTCGTTTTAAAACTGTAGATGAGGCTGTTCTTTTCAAGGCAAAATTTGAGGAGGCGCAAAGGCTTCTAGCTAAGGCACAGTCCCCTGCTGCTTTAGGTCAACAAACAAATGCAAAAGACAACCTAAACGTGGATTCTAGAAAGACCAAGGAAGCACCCCTTACTTTTGGGTCACAGTTTGTTTTGAAAGGTGGAGAATGGCAGTGCGACTGTTGCCTTGCTAAAAATGCACCAACTTCTAATTCATGTGTGTGCTGTCAAACGCCAAACAAAAATAAGAGTAGCTCAATAAGTTCTTCTCAAGACACTGCAAAACAAAACAGTGCTCCTGCTTCTACATGCATATCTGCAACATCGTTTACATTTGGTAAGGAAAGCGCAACTAATAAGCTTGTATTTGGTCAGCAGCTTTTGAAAGATAAAGAACAATGGACATGTAGTAAGTGTTCACAGAAAAATGATGCAGTCGTTCGCCACTGTTCCTCCTGCCAAACCCAAAATATTGCAAAGGCTGGCATTTCTCAACCTAACAAAGCCAATATTGGATTTACAAATAATACATCTGCTCAGGGTGATAGCTTGGCAGCAGTATTTGGAAAGAAAGCAGGTCAGTGGGATTGTGATGCATGTTATGTTAGAAATGAACCTTCAGCAACTAAATGTATTTCTTGTCAAAATACAAGGCCTTTGAATAAAGTTACTGGTACACCATCAGCATCATTTTCCTTTCCTGCTGGTGCTGATAATTCACAAAAGGATTTTGTTGCCCAGTTTGCAAAAAAGGAAGGACAGTGGGATTGCAGTTCATGTCTTGTCAGAAATGAAGCATCTGCTGCAAACTGTGTAGCTTGCCAGAGTGCCAATCCACTGACAACAAATAAAGATACTGTGCCACCTGCCCAGTCACCATCTGGCTTCAAATGTGGGTTTAATGCAGAGTTTGGTAAAACACAACCTAGTCTATCTGCTATGTTCTCACACAAAGAGGGCCAGTGGGAGTGCAATACCTGCTTAGTCATAAATGATGCTTCAAAAGAAATGTGTGCTGCTTGCCAGGCTGCTAAACCGGACTCATCTGCCAATCAAAGCAAGGAGGTACCTTTTACCTTTGGTTTTAAAGGCAATTCATCACACAATTTTGGGCAACTTGCGGCAGGATTTAATTGTGATTTCTCTGCAAAAGGGTTCAAGTTTGGTATAAGTGATGAAAAGGCATCTGCATCAAATTTTACTAGTAAAGCCCCTGTTACGAATGATGAAACAAAGTTGGTAAAGGATGGCTTCAACTTTCCAGTGTCTACCAGTCCCCATACTTTTAACTTTGGCATTTCTGAGCCTGGTAATACAAAGGAAATGTCTACTGGTTTCGTGAAGGGTACTTGCCCACATGATAAAGGGTCTGAAACAGCTGAGAATACTACAAAAGCTGAAAAAATCCAACAAAGCTCTGATAAAGTTCTTGGGCAGTCTGTACAGAGCTTTACTTTTGCAAATATTGCAAAAACATTGAGTACAGAAGGCTTTAAATTTGGGAAAGCAAACCCCAATTGTACAGACTTTTCTGGTGCAGGGCAAAACATATTTTCTTCCCAAAATGTCAAAAGTGATCAAATAATTGCATCTAATGAGCAGGAGGCTGCAGATGATCTTTACAAAACTGAGGAACTTGATGACATCCATTTTGAGCCAATAGTCCAACTTCCTGATAAAGTGGATCTTGTAACTGGAGAAGAAGATGAGAGAACTCTTTATTCGCAAAGGGTAAAATTGTACAGGTTTGATGCAACAAACGGACAGTGGAAAGAACGTGGAGTAGGAATCCTAAAGATCCTTAAAAATGAAGCCAATGGAAAACTGAGACTACTCATGCGACGGGAGCAAGTTCTAAAAGTGTGTGCGAACCACTGGATAACTACTACAATGAATCTGAAACCCTTAACAGGCTCTGACCGTTCCTGGATGTGGTTGGCTAATGATTTTTCTGATGGAGATGCAAAGTTAGAGCAGTTGGCTTCAAAGTTTAAAACACCCGAGCAGGCTGAAGAGTTTAAGACTAAGTTTGATGAGTGTCAGCGTCTCTTATTAGATATTCCTCTGCAGACTCCTCATAAGCTTGTAGACACTGGCAGGACTGCTCATTTGATACAAAAAGCTGAGGAAATGAAAACTGGACTAAAAGATCTAAAAACCTTTTTAACAGATAAAGCTAAACCTTTGGATGACTCAAACATGGTAAACTCTACTGACCTAGTGAAACAGGAACCTGCAGAAGATGGCACTGAGCCAACATTTGAGTGGGGCACATATGATATGAGGGGAGATGCACATGAAGAGACTTTAGATGACTCTGTATATGCCTCTCCACTAGCAAGTAGCCCAGAGAAGAAAAATCTCTTTAAATTTGGTGAATCAACATCAGGTTTTAGCTTTAGCTTCCAACCAGTTCCAAGTCCATCAAAGTCTCCAACAAAATTAAATCATAGCAGGGTATCTGTGGGTACAGATGAGGAATCTGATGTTACCCAGGAAGAAGAGCGAGATGGCCAGTACTTTGAACCTGTTGTTCCTTTACCTGATTTGATTGAAGTAACAAGTGGGGAAGAAAATGAACAAGCCCTTTTCTGCCATAGAGCAAAACTTTACAGGTTTGATAAAGACTCCAATCAGTGGAAGGAAAGAGGAATTGGGGACTTAAAGATTCTACAGAGTTTGGATAATAAATCTGCTCGAGTGTTGATGAGAAGGGATCAGGTACTGAAACTCTGTGCCAATCATCGCCTAACAACAGATCTAAACCTACAAACAATGAAAGGGGCTGAAAGAGCCTGGGTATGGACTGCGCATGACTTTGCTGAAGGAGAAGGAAAGGTAGAATGTTTTGCTGTACGTTTTAAACTACAGGAGGTTGCTGATTTGTTCAAAGAGGTATTTGAAGAGGCTAAAGAGGCACAAGCTACAGACTGTTTGCTTACTCCAGTTTCTTCTTGTGACGCAACACCAAAAGCTGCTTCATGTGGAAAAGCTGCCATAGCAATAGTAGAGGAAACTACAAAAGAGAGAACAGATCAGCAGCCTGTAGAAAACACTTCCCTATCAGAAGCTGGCACATCATCTCCTGCAGATCAGCCTGCAAAGACCTTGGTTTCTCCTGCAAAATTTTCTTTTGGATCTGATGCTGTAAAGAATATCTTTGGTAGTGAGAAGCAAAAGCCATTTGCATTTGGTAACACATCGTCCACGGGGTCAGTGTTCGGCTTTAGCTTCAATGCTTCTCAAAGCCAGAGTCCAGAAGAGCAGAAGCAGCTTCCCAAAGTTACCCTGGATTTTGATTCTACCCTAAAGGGTCCAGAGACTACTGTACAGAAGCCTTCTCGGATAAGTGTCCAGAGTCCTATAGTTTCTTCTCTGACATCATCATCAACCCTTGTGCAGCCCATGCCAGCGAAAGGTAAGATGACTTGTGTGTGTAAATTAATATTTAGCTGGTTAAATCCAGTTTAATTGAAGTCTGTCTTTTTTACATCATCTAAAGAGCATATTTCCTAACTCCCCTCATAATGCTAGGCCGATGAGTAATATCACAAATGTACTATAACTATATTATAGATTAAATACTATGTCAAAGAAAGCCTCAATATACCAAATCCTGTGGATCATTTACATGGTTATGAAATGCATAGAGGGAAGATTAAGTATGTATTATGTTGATCCAATTTGAACATTTCACTACCATCCCCTTTTTAAATGCTTTCATTACCTGATTTATATACTCACACTTGATATCTATTTTCCAGTTGAGCTTAATGAACACGTGTCCATTTATGAATTTTATTTTTTGTAGGATTTAATTTGTATTTTTTAAATTTAATCCTTGTGCCTTTTGTACTTGTACATCTTCCTCAAAACCTGAATTGGAAGTTACTTTGATGCTTTGAGCTGTGCTAGCACTTGGTTGAGCAGACACTGACCACTCATCAGACTTTTGTAGCTGTTTGGGAAATGTTTTTAGTTTTTTTCTTTTTTTGCACTTTTTAACATGCGTGCATACTCTTAATTACAGAAACTGCACTTTGTGGCAACATACAATTTCATCTCTTAAAAAATATATTTCTGTAGTTGGTCAACAATTAAAATGTGTGGATGTACACTCATGTTGCATTCCTATTTTATATGTACTTTTTTAAAATAAAACTTGGCATATTATTTATGCATATTAATTAAAAAGATGAAAAGAGAAATGACTGTACTTTCAGCAGCCCTATAATTGTAATGATGCTTGTCTACGGTAGCACTCTACTGTACTGATTAGTGACACTCAAATGCTTATTGTGTTCTGTGCAAAAAACTATCTCTGATTATTAAAGGAAGAGTAAAAAATAATTTAAAAGGTATCCGTACTGAGATTAACTGGGCCCCTGCATTGTTTACATCTCAAATTCACAAAGTAAACTCCTGCATTGTTCACACCTGTAATCCCCCCTGCATTGTTCACTCCCCTAAAGCCCCTGTGCTGTTCACCCCTCAGACCCATACTCAAAGTGCCTATATTGTTCACCTGTTCACACCTCACACAATCTGCTGGAGGGGCATCAGCATTGTGTCACTTTATGTACCACAGTGTAAACTGTTTATCTTACAGTGGTCCTGATAGGTTCCCTGTCTTCTGCTCTATTTTGCCTTTCCTGTGCTCCCTGTGTGTGCCATACTCTGCCTGCCCTATCATACCCGTGTGTGGCATACTAAGCTGTTTAATCATGTGCTGGGGGGTGCAGTGTTATCCACAGGGAAGGAGGCAACGGCATATGGATTCAAGGGTATGTTTATGGTATGTTTTTAAGAGTATGACTAAAATTTTTCACATATGAGGGATATCCCTGCAGTGAGCAACAACCATTTGTTTTTTGTTTTGTTTTTTGGTGTGCTACCACCATTAATGTAGACATGGTTGTGGTTTAAAAGTGGAAGTGGTCAACGCTAGCTTCCATTATCGGCCCACCACAATATAGGTCATAAAAATTCCGACCCTCTGTATCACAGCAGTGTGACAGCAGTGATCTAAACGATGGTAGTGTCTCTGAAAAAACAGAACCCAGGGCATCGAAAGGCACCAGTTTTTACCAGTACAGGGCATAGTTAAATTACTATTAAAGAGCTTGTTCATCTTCCAAACACTTTTTTCAGTTGTTTTCAGCCTGTTCTCCAGAAATAGGCTTTTTTCAATTGCTTTCCTTTTCTTTCTTTTTTTTTACCATTTTTCCAAAAAGTTGAATGATGCAGCTCTGAAATCAAGGTGCAGATTCTGAACAGTTACAATTTGCTACATTTAGGTGCTACATTTCTCAGCAGCATCTATGAAATATTAGCAGCAATTGTAGCAGCTGCCTTTAGGGCAAAAACATATGTGGCAATTTATTGCAGTAACTTTTTTTTTTTTTTTTAAACTTATCGCGGGGACTTAGCAGCTGCATGCTGCCAGAATAAATCACAGGTTGATTGAGGTATTGCGAATAGTCGCTGCGACTCATTTCAAAATCCGTGGTGACAAATTGTGACGTGTGTCTTCGTCCTTAAGGGGGAATTCGACCCCCCCAACTAATAAAACTCCCTACCTTACATTCTCCCCGCACAGATGTTAACATCTGTAAATGCTCCTAAGCCTGTAATTACCCCTTGATGCACAGTCAGCGGAGCTCACAGGGGCCATCTTCAGCTCTTATATCTTCCGTAAGTAAACAACGTATTGGTGCATGTGCAGTTGACGTAGTCTTCTGCTTCGTGATAACTGCGCATGCGTCGAAAGGTGTAATTACAGGCTATGGGGCATTTACAGGTGTTAACACCTGTGTGTGGGGAGGGGACTATGGGGGGTAGGGGTTTTTATTAGTTGGGGCTGTTAAATTCCCCTTTACAAGTGAACAACAACTGACCAACAACTGAACTGAAAAAGTGTTGGAAGAAGAACAACCCCTTTGAACAGTTTTGATGCAGAATGCACTGGTTGATTTGTTACCAATAAATTTTAACTCCACTTAATAGCTTATCAGCCTTGTGTCTTTAATTTTACTTTGTATGTGCACAGTAAATTGAGAGTAGGTTTGCTAGCTTGCAGCAGAAATGAGGTGAGAAGCTTTTATGGCACACACATCACTACTCACGTTCCAAATTACAAATCAAAACATGAAGAAAAATGTATCAAATTTGTGTTATTCCTTTACAGAAAGTGAAGAAAAGGGGATATTAGGCTGTTCTTAAAAATAGCAGTGTCTGCATTCTTCTTTACAAGCTCAAACATTCACTGTATGAACTGAAAAATGTTTTTTCTTTCCTTTGAATCACTGAACTAATATTTCATTGTATAAGCACTTTTCTGAGAACTGCTGCACATCTGTGTTGCATGGAAGTCCACCAACTTCTGGCACCTGTTACATTCTATAATTCTAATGCATTTTTTGGGTTTGCCTCAGAAACCACATTTTCTATGTCACTCCCACAAGTTGTCTATTCTATTCGATTAAGGTCCAGAGATTGGATAACATCCAATCCTCGATTAAGGTCCAGAGACTGCATAACATCAATTTTATTGGTCTGCAACCAATATGCCATTTTACTCAGATTTTCAGAGAGAAATGCATTAGGTGAAAGGAATTGACCCTCTCAGTGCTGTATACTCTACATAGCTCTTTAGATGCAACTGGAAATGGTGTATTTGGTCCACTAAACTATCTATTGCCAGTAGCTTCTGCCATTTCATTTGGGCAAACTAAACCCCAGTCATTCATTGACGAGCGAATAGTGAATGCCTTTCGCTTGTACTCGTCTGCATACTATATTTCTTTTACTTTCTTTATAATGTTGATATCACAGATAATAATTGTTTATACCAGTCAGTTAGCACAGGGTTGTTCAACTTTGAGTTAATTTCTAGTATGGTGTAGAGCGTGATATTCTGAAACAATTTGCAATTGGTTTTCATTTTTTAGTATGTGTTTTGAGTTATTTAGCTTTTTATTCAGCAGCTCTCCAGATAGCTATTTCAGCAATCTGGTTGCTAAGGTCCGAATTACCCTAGCAACTGGGCATTGGTTTTGAAAAAGAGACTGGGATATAAATAGGAGAGGACCTGAAAAGAAAAAGTAGTAGAAACAATACATTTGTAGCTATGCATAGCATTTGTTTTTAGATGGGGTCAATAAACCCCATTTCAAAGCCTAGAAAGAGTCTGTAGAAGAAGGCAAATAAGTCAAAAACCATAAAAAATAAACAAAGACCAATGGAAAAGTTTTTTAGAATTGGCCATTCTATAACATACTAAAAGTTAACTGATAAGTGATCCAAGCCTCTAAGTATTAGCCATGTTATTGTTCAGTGACAAAATGTATGCACAATTTTGACATTGCTTACATATGTGTTGTGATTGTTAATGTACAAACACATTTAATGTAGCAAGTGATATTATTTTGCCCTTCTACTCATATTTGCCTCTTTAAACGAATCTTCTCCCTGCCTTCCCAGATACATGTTGTTTGTTTTCTAACCTTTATTTTGCCTTCAGCTAAATCTTAGTGTACTTTTTCCTTTTATGCATTCATTTCCTTTTCTTGATATATGATTGTGTTTCTTCAGATAAGACAGACGATGTCCCTGATGCAGATAGCACTTCTGATGTACTCATTATATATGAGATGACCCCTACCCCTGAGCAGAAAGCCTTAGCGAAATCTCTGCTTTTGCCTTTAACATTTTTCTGCTACAAAAACAAGCCTGGATATGTCAGTGATGAGAGCGACATTGATGGTAAGTGGACTGTTCATATTCTGCTTCCTGACAACTTGTTTTTTTTATTTAGCTATTACTGTATATACAAAAGTATTTCTCCATTCTAACTTTTCTACTTGTTTTCTGCTTTTCCTGCATTTTCCTTGGCTCCATTCTATTCTTTCTACTGAGCAGAACACTCCTTGTACAAGTTAACTTCCATTTTTCATTTATACATAATTTATGCAATCCACGAGTGGCTTTTTAGCCAGCTGAAAATATCCAGTGATTGCTCCCAATTCACTTTTAAATTAGAAATTCCAAAAAAGATATAGTCTGCACTTTTTCAGCCTGAAACTGCACTGGTAGAGTGTGTTTATTTCTTTCCTTTTTTACCACTTAACCTCTTTCTTTTTCTACCCTCCTTTATTTCATTCTCTCTCTTTGTTCATACATATATTTTTCTTATTCTTTATGGTCTTTTTAGTTCTTTTGCCTGCTAATATAGTTAATACAGTACTGTTTAGGTTAGTTGTATGATTGTTTTAAAGAAAACTTTATACTAAAAGAAAAATATATTGCCTAAAACAGCTCATACGCAAAACTCTGCTTTGTGTAATTAAGCCATTTTTTTTTTTTAGTAATATGTGCCATTGGGTAATCGTAAATAGAAAATTGCCATTTTAAAAAATAAGGCCACCCCTGGAATCCTAGGATTCACGGTGCACACAAACAAACCATATATATATCAGGTCACATGAGCCAATTAACAAACATCTGTTTGTTTGCTTCCACACTTCTTCCTGTTACAGTTGTAGTATTTCTGGTCAGGTGATCTCTGAGGCAGCACACAGACCATCACAAAATGGTGGTTCGAGGCAAGAGATTTAAAACGCCAATATTTACTCAAATATTGATCCAGCATGACCGTGTACTAGAGTTGTTGTATGGCACCGGGGGGTTCTGAAGGAACATCATTCTGTTTCTAATATGTACTGTATTTACTGTATATGGCTGAAATGACAAAAAAATCCACTTGACTTGACTTGAATATAGAGACCAGTTTGGTAATATTCTTTAATATACCATTTCATTTGATCTAAACTGTTGCTTAAGTGTTCATTTTGGGTTATAGTTTTCCTTTAATTTACCTCAGTACCATATGACAATTTTTCGGTTGCAGATGAGGACTTTGAGACTGCTGTAAAAAATCTGAATGGTATTTTGTATGCAGAAGATAAGAAAGATAGAGCATCAGTGCGACTCTCAGGTATGATTATCCTTGCATAGATGTCTTGCATTGTGATTCAGAGGGCAGTGATACATGTGGTGGGGAAAGGTTTTTGGCACCTAATCAGTTTGTAACTCCATGGCAGTAAGAAAGACACTTAAAACTGTTCCCACTCACTTTGAATGCCAATTTGAAAGCACCAGTGAACTTGACATGACTGGCACTTACTGCTGGTAAATGTGGCAGTCAACTTTTAAAGATATGAACTAGTGCTTTCGTGCCATTGTTATTCAAAGTGAATAGGGGGCTATTTTGACTATTTTAATCCACACCCCATGGTACTACAAGATCTCTGCAGTCAAAATTGCCCTATGTCCCAACAGAAGTGTGTAGCATCTGTTAAACCCTTTAATACTACAATGGGGATGCTGCAAATGTGATGGGAGTTAGAGAAGCATGGTGGTGTGGGAATATGGAGCGGAAAGGCTGATATCAACAAAATAGCATATTGTTACAAAGAGGACTTTTTAATCCATATCTGAACTAAAGAAAGATGTCCTATACTTCCCAGTGCAGTGTTTTGCAGCATATAGCATTAAAACAAACTTAATTTTGTTTTTTCCCCTTCAATTTTTCAAGCAGTTTATTTTTATGCAACATGCTGCATGGTTAGTGCTTTCATGCATCGATTTGATGCCTGAAACGCTTATGAACAAATGCCTTAGACGAAACTTTCCAACTGACTTGCTAGTTCCCCACTCATTCCCTGCTTTGTCTATGTATGTAAAGGTTTTAAGCCACATGGTGCTTCCAGCTCAGTATAGCTTATGGTGCCCACTAAACCTATTTTGTGAATTATCTTCATTTAGCACCTCATAAGATTGATGCACCATTTGTTACATGGAGTCCATGTCTCTCTAGAAAAGGGGCCCCCAACGTTTTCACCCATGAGCCACATTCAATTGAAAAAAAGAGTTGGGGAGCAATAAAAGCATGGAAAAAGTCTAGTCTCCGGGGATGCCTAATAAGGGCTGTGATTGGCTATTTAGTAGCCCCAATGTGGACTGACAGCCTACAGGAGGTTTTGTTTTACAGTACATCTGCTTTTATGCAACCAAATCTTTCCTCTAAGCCTGCAATTAAAAAATAATGAGGCCACTGAGAGCAACATCCAAGTGGGTGATGAGCAACATGTTGCTCACGAGCCACTGGTTGAGGATCACTGCTCTAGAACATAATGTTTATGTTTTGCACTGGATCTGCAGGGAGATGGTGAATTGTACAAGGTCACAGAAGAGTGACACCATAGCTGACAGAGAAATCTGTTCCAGTGACAATAAAAACTGCTCCTTGTCTCTGCTATAAAGAGTACTAAAAATTGTTTTTTTTTCTGAAACTCAAAGTTGACTATGCTTTAATTGAAGTAACATTTCCCTACTATTTTGTTTTCAAGGTCATAGCAAGGAACCTACAGTTGAATCTAATCCGGATTGTGTAATAGTTTGGGAAAAGAAGCCGACTCCTGAAGAAAAAGCCAAGGCAGACAGTTTTAAGCTCCCTCCAACATTTTTCTGTGGTTTGGGTAGCAACTCAGATGAAGACAAGGATAACCTAGAAGCCTTTGATACAGAAGTTAGAAACGTTAAGGAGGCTAATGTAAGCACAAAACTTCTTAGCCCTTACCTTCCTCCCTTGAGTCTTGAACGTTTTGCTTCCTGTGCAAGAAGGTTTTGTGTGTTGGCTGTGTGTAGAACGCTGACAGAGCTATCTGGAGATGTATTGAACTTTCTTCTGCTTCCTTTAAATGTCAGACTAACATTCACTCTTTAATCACTAAAGTAAGACATTGTATATAAGGAAATATTGTGTTCTCCAATGCTAGTTTCTAATAAAGAAAATCTAATACAAGGGCCATGGAAGATATACCTGGGTTGTGGTTAAAGGAGAAGGAAAACTGCAGTTTATTGCCAATAGATTAGCCACAATGGTGCAAGCTATAACACTATATTTATTCTGCAGAATCACGAAATAAAGATGTCTGCTGTTCTGGAGATTTTCTATTGGCTTCTCAATCTCAGTCTTCACTCCCCACCTCAGGTGTATAATTGTAAACAAAATTTTGAAGTTACTGAGAGAAAAGCCGCTGAAGCAGTACTAGCTGTGTTTTATTGCCACAACCTGTTTTGGGCTCAAGGCCCTTTATCAAGTGTAACAGTGAAAACAAACATTTATTCGTGGTGTGAATGCGACCGCCCATAATTGGGGTTGTGGAATGTCCATTTTAATTCATTAGTGCATTAGTTCATCTGTGTCTGTACCCAGTGCAGGAGTGAAAAAGTTCAAAGTGGGTGTATATATCCATTAAAAAGCACAGGTACTGCCATTTACTGGCCTACCTTAAACTTTAACACCTGAAAAAAAATGCGTAAAAGGAATAATATTTGACTTACATACTATTTACATTTAGCCAGATATATGTAGTCATCTTACCAGTAAGCTGTATTCTAGTATTCTTTGATTCATAAACGGCAAAATAGTTATCTGCAAAAGGAAACGGAGATAACATCAGTTGGCAAGAGTAAACATTGTTGGAAAGAATAGTGTACCTGGTTGCAAAGTTGCTACAATAAACATTGTTACAGATAACATTTTACATTATCATTCATAGCTAGTGGTGGGTGTAATGTGTCTAGTCTTTTAATCTCTCTGTAATAAGTATTGCCTTGTATTTCCTCCCCTTTGTGGGGGCTGGATAACTTCCAGCACCATCCATTTCAATTGTGTTTGATTGTGGTTTGCAGCATTAAAGTGTCTAGATACAGCTGTACCTGTGGGGGAACCTTGTTTAAAATGACGGATCTTTCCCCGGTGTTCTTTTATTCTGGTTTTGATGGTTCTGCTCGTCTGGCCAATGTACCCTTTACCGCATGGGTATTTTAATAAACATGACATTTTCTGTGTCACATGTGGCATAATATTTATATAGGAGTGCCCTGTGTTGGATGTCTCACTACCTCTCCTATGATAAAAGAGCAGCAGATACACCCCATACGTGCAAATGTGACTGATTTGGGTTCGCCTAAAAACCTATGGCTACCCTGTCATTTTGGGGGGTACACCTTTGCAAGGCATAATGTATCCCTTATAGTTTTACCTAAAAAGTGGGGATGTGGAGAGTTCTTGTTTCAGTGTTTTGTCCTGCATGAGTAAGAGCCGCAAAGAGAAAAACAATTCACACCAAAAAGAATAAAAATCCACACTTCGCAATGTAATATTGTTCCTTAAACTGTTATTGCATTGCAAATTTTAATTGCGGACTCTTAAAGGAGAACTAAAGCATAACTAAAGAAATTGGCTAGAAATGTACATGATGTTTTGGGCTTCTGTAGCAGCCCAAGGCAACCACAGACATTTATCAGTAAAGATCTGTGTCTCCAAAGATGCCCCAGTAGCTCCCCATCTTCTTTTCTGCTGATTCACTGCACATGCTCTGTGCTGTTGTCAGTTACTGAGCTTAGGGACCCACTCACAATATACAGTACACATAGAATAGAAATTCTGGAGTTTTGGCTTGAATTTTCCCCATCTGTTGACCTAGCGTTTGGATATCATGCCATGTTAATGATATTGGAGTATCAAATAACAGCGCACACTGTCTAAAAGCAGAATGGAAGAGTAAATGGCTTCAGATGTAATAAACCCTTGTATGTGCTTTTTTGGTATTCATGCAGTAGGGCAATTAGATTATAAACTCCACTGGTGCAGGACTTGATATGGATGAATAAACAGTCTCTTTGTAAATCGCTGAATATTATGTTGCCATTATATAAATAAAGGATATGTAGATTTTTATATTTCTTAATTCTTTTTCCTCCTGCATTCCTCACTCTTCTACTCTATTGTGCATAATACTAGCAGCATTGTGCAGGGCTACTCTATAGTTTCTGCCCCACAGCCAGTACTACTAGCAATCCATTCACTCTTCAGATTGAATTCTTATTTTTAGTTCAAGTTTTTTCTTGTTGATTCCAACTGCCAGACAAGCATTGATGTAACAAAATGGTGTGATTTCTTTGGCATACCTAATGTATCTCAATGTCGGCTTTATATTGGAAGCAATCATAAAATCAGGTTTCTCTTGATAACCGTTCTGTGATATTTTTAATTGATATTGTAGTAAAGCTATGTGTCACATTTGTAATATGTAAATGAATATTTTTAGCTAACAATTAAAACTGAATTGTAAAGTTGTGCTCAACCTTCTCCAGCCTAAAAGGAAACTTTTTCTATTCAGACCTGTAAAGAAAAAAAAAACACTCGTTCATGCAAGGGTATAGGTAAACGTTGATCAAATGTAAGACCGATGCTACAGTATAGGATCCATTCTCCAAAAAGCTATGAATTGCAGGAAGGCAACCTTCCATAAACTCAATATTAATCAAATAATTCACATTTTTAAAAATTATAAAGTGAATTGAATTAGGTCAGTAGTTTCATCTGACACTTATTTCTAAGTGTCAACAGAACTGTGTAAGTATAGATGTCCTGGTTGTCAGATGCTGAACGTTTCTGGATGTAGGATTCTATGGAATGTTTGTGGTTTCTAAATAATTGTTCCTAATATATTTTGGAGGGCAAATGAACCCGTGTTGATGGCAGGTTCATATAAGTTGAAGTAGCAGTTGAAGTTTATGTAAGCACCTTATTGCCGTTCCACTGGGAACAGTATCCAAAAGCTTGAGGTTGAATTTGTTCAATTCTAAATGCAGAAACAAAGGGCTGTTTTCTTGGCAATTAGAAAACTCAGTTTTACTATTTCTGGAAGGGTCAAGTTTTTTTTTTCTGCAGCACAAGTCATATAGCCTGATAGTCCTTGTCGCAGAGTCGTTGCAGCCTAGTAGAAAGTTTGGAGTCCTTGCAAGCAGGTATCTTTTAGCTGCAGTATGATAAATGATACATTCCCATCCTTTTATCAGATGGAAAAGCACTGCAGCCTTTGTCTCCAGGAAAATTGGGATATAATGCCCTCTTAAAGCTTTCCTTAAGCTTCAGGAAGCTCACTAATAAATCATTTATATTTGAAGAAGGGTGAAAAATGTATATTTTCTTGGATATCCAGTGCATTTTTATGGCATAGTTAGTACCGCCGTCGGGAGCAGACAGCGGCGTGTCTTCTCGCGGCGCAGGATCCAAGATGGCAGCACCCATGCGGTCCACGTGGGTGCAGCGCAGTCGCGATGACGTCACTGCTGGCGCCTAAGTTTAAAATAAAAGGGCGCCTCGAACACTATAACCCTGCCCAATTATAGGTATCATTTGCTGTGAGTACCTGGGTGTTATATATTTCCTGATTCCTTGAACTTGACTTTGCCTGAACTTTGACCCTGTTTTGTATGCTGCCTACCTTTTGATATCTGCCTGGACTTTGGATTTCGCTTTACTCTTTATCCTAGCCTGTACTGTGAATTTGGACCTTGACCCAAAAGCTTCCTCCTTGGTCTGGACTCCTTCTGCTGGGAGCCGATAGGCCCCCTGACATTATAATTGGGCCATGGACCCTTCAGAGGAAGCTCAGCCTTATATTGACAGGGCCTTACGTGGTCTGCATACTCGTATAGAGGCGTAAGAAGCTCGGCAATCCTATTTTGGACAAACGCTGGAGGCAATCTTGGAAAAGTTATCAATTCTTACGCCAACAACACCAACGCCTGTTCCACTGCTAGTTCACGTATTCTGGCACCTCCTCTCTACAGTGGGGATCCCCAAGCATATCGTGGATTTGTGAACCAGTGCCAGATCCAGTTTGCTCTGCAACCCACCCAGTTTGAGTCAGAGCAAGCCAAGGTGGAATTTGTAATTAATTGTCTGCCTGGGAAAGCACTGGAATGGGCTTCTCCGCACTGGGAAAAGGAGTCTCCTTTAATTGATTATGCCAAGGCTTTCCTCTGGGAATTCCGGACTGTGTTTGACGCTCCCGGTCGGGTTGCGACCACTTCATCACGGCTGTTTCAGATTCGCCAGGGGAGTCGCAGCGTTGCTGAATATGCTAGTGAATTTCATACACTTGCTGCAGAGACGGGTTGGAACAATGAAGCCTATCATGCTGCCTTCTACAATGGGCTCTCTATCCACCTTAAAGATGACCTGGTCTCCTGTGAATTACCTACACTGGTTGAAGAACTTATTGCTTTGGCTGTCAAGGTGGACACTCGACAAAGAGAACATCAAGTAGATAAGGACCATGTCAAGAGATTCCCACCCACGTTGGCTCCCCGCTTCCAAAGACCCCTGTTGCCTCCATCACTCCAGCAGCCTTCTGTTATTCCTCCTGAGGAACCCATGCAGATTGGAAGAGCACGTCTCTCTGAACAGCAAAAGCTCCGGAGGCGTATGGCAGGACTAGGTAAACCTGGGAATACATATGTGGGTGGCATTACTCCAAAACCCAAGTGAACTCTCACAGGTTTCTTCTGCCTTTACAGATTCGTCTGGCCACTAAGTCTATTGTCGGCTCTGCCTTCATCGATTCAGGGGCTGCCGGGAATTTCATGGATGCTCTCTCTGCCAAAAATATTTAGGTTCCCCTGTATCCATTGACCACTCCCCTACAGGTTATAGCAATTGACGACAGACCACTTATGTCAGAGATAATATCCATGACGACAGAGGAATTGCTTGTGCAGGTTGGGACTTTACATAAAGAAAAGTTATCATTCCTGATTATTTCCTGCCCTTCCGTTCCTGTTGTCTTGGGTCTACCCTGGCTTCGTCTACATAACCCCTACATAGATTGGTCTTCGGGGCAGATCTCTCATTGGAGTCCGTACTGTCAAGAACATTGTCTTCCTGCTAATCCCCTCCACCGGGTGACTATCTCTTCGATAGATCTGAAAGCCCTGCCTTCCTGCTACAAGGATTTCTCCGACGTCTTCTGTAAAAAATCTGCAGAGTTTCTCCCTCCTCATTGTCACTACGATTGTCCCGTCGATCTCCTTCCTGGAGCCATGCCTCCCAGGGGTTGCACCTATCCCCTCTCCTGCAGAGACCTCCGCCATGAAAGACTATTTCCAGGAGAATCTCCAGCGGGGATTTATTTGTCCTTCTACCTCTCCGGCAGGAGCTGGCTTCTTCTTTGTGGAGAAGAAGGACAGTGGTCTGCGTCCCTGCATAGATTAATGAGGACTTAACAAGATTACAGTTAAGAATCGATACCTTTTGCCTCTAATCGCAGAACTATTTGACCAACTGAAAGGGGCAAAGATCTTCACTAAGTTGGATCTACGCGGGGCATACAACCTAATCCGCACACATGAAGGGATTAATGGAAGACGGCATTCAATACTTGGGATGGGCACTACGAATACCCTGTAATGCCCTTTGGTCTCTGCAATGCCCCCGCCGTCTTCCAAGAGTTCGTGAACGTCATCTTCCGGGATCTCTTAGGGAGATTCGTGGTTGTGTATCTAGATGACATCTTAATCTTCTCCAAAGACTTGGAAAGTCATCGCTCCCAGGCGAAGGAGGTACTCTCTCGGTTGAGGAAGAACTCCCTCTTTGCCAAGATTGAGAAGTGCATCTTCGAAGTGGCAAAGATTCCTTTCCTTGGCTATATCATCTTTCCAGAGCGCTTCGAGATGGATCCTGCAAAAGTGTCCACAATTCAGGAGTGGCCCCTTCCCTTGAGCACCAAGGCAATACAAAGATTCATCGGGTTTGCAAATTACTACTGACAGTTCATCAAGGGGTTCTCCTCTCGCATTGTGCCTATCCTTGCCCTCATCCAGCTGTAGAAGCATTTCAGTCCCTGAAGGATGCTTTCACCTCTGCCTCTATCCTCCGTCATCCAGATCAAGTGTGAGGTGGATGCTTCTGAAGTTGGAGCTGGTGATATCCTGTCCCAAAGACATCCTGCTGATGGGAAACTAGATCCTTGTGCTTTCTTCTCCAGGAAATTCTTTCCAGCAGAGCAGAATTACAACGTTGGGAATCGCGAACTCGTGGCTGTAAAGCTTGCTCTCGAGGAGTGGCATCACCTTCTTGAAGTATCTTCGATCCTGGTCACTATCTATACTGACCATAAAAACTTAGAGTTCATACAATCTCTCAAGAGGTTGAATCCCCGACAGGCAAGATGAGCTCTCTTCTTTTCTCGCTTCAACTTCGTTTTGACCTATTGTCCTGGATCCAAGATTCAGAAAGCTGATGCTCTATCCCGAAGTTTGACTCCGGTGGATCGTCTTTCTGAAAGGCAAGAACCAATTATTCCTCCTGCCAAAATGATTGCATCTATTTTCCCTCAATTTGCAAAACAAATCTTGTCTGGCCAATCTTCCGCTCCTACGGATACCTCCATTGGGATGGCATTTGTACCCTCTGAGCTTCGCCTGCCCATCCTAAAACAGACTCATTGTTCCAAGCAAGCTGGACATCCTAGTCTTGAAAAGACTCTTGAACTGTTACGACGCTAGTCTGGCGGCCGACTATTCGTAAAGTTGTCAAAGACTTTGTTGCTGCCTGTACTATTTGTGCCACTTCCAAGCCTAGTCATACTCGTCCTAGCAGGTTATTACAACCTCTGCCCGTTCCCTCTCATCCATGGACTCATTTAGCAATGGACTTCATTGTAGAACTTCCACCCTCTAGAGGGAACACTGTGATCTGGGTAGTTATTGACCGCTTCAGCAAGATGGCACATTTCATCCCTTTGCGAAAACTTCCCTCAGCGAGAACTATCTCAGCTCTTCATCCAATTTATTTTCCGGTTGCATGGCTTCCCAGCTGAGAGAGTCTCTGACAGGGGATCTCAGTTTACAGCTATGTTTTGGCGTTCCTTATGTAAGGACTTGGGTATCGCTCTCCAGTTTTCTTCTGTCTACCACCCCCAGACCAATGGCACAGCAGAGCGGGTGAACCAAGCATTAGAACAATTCCTGAGGAATGTTTCCCTCTGTCAAGATGATTGGTCTGATCTTCTCCCGTGGGTGGAATTCACTCATAACAATGCATGCCACACTTCCACTGGAAGGTCTCCATTTATATCAGTGTATGGTCAACATCCTCAAAGCCTTCCCTCAAGACTTCATCTTGTCTTAACGTTCCTGCTGCGGACGATCAGCCAGCCCATATGTCTGCTATTTGGGCTGTGACCAAATCAAGTTTGGAAAAGAGTGCATAAGACTTTTGCCGATCGGAGACATAGATCCTTTCCTCCATACAAGTTTGGTGACAAGGTGTGGTTATCCACTAGGAACATTCACTTAAGAGTGCCTACTCCCATGTTGGTTCCAAAATTTGTTGGTCTATTCTCCATTGTGGAGTTTGTTAATCCCGTGGCTGTCAGACTTCAGCTTCACCCTGAGATGCGAATTCCCAAAGTGTTCGATGTATCCCTGGTGAAACCAGCAGTTTCCAATCGCTTCTCTTCTGATTAGTCTCCTCCTTCAGCTATCTCTGTGGACGGCCAACAAGAGTACGAAGTGGAAAAGATCCTTGACTCTAGAATCTCCAGAGGGTCTCTACAATTCCTAGTCCAGTGGAAGGGCTTTGGTCCCGAAGAATGTTCATGGGAAAACACTATGATGTACATGCTCCACGCTTGGTGAAGGCATTCTACAATCAGTTTCCCCAGAAGCCCAGACTTGGTGATCCAGTGGCACCCCGTGGGGAGGGTACTGTCGGGAGCACACAGCGGCGTGTCTTCTCGCGGCAGCGCAGGGTCCAAGATGGCGCACTTGCGGTCCACGTGGGTGCGGCCACAGCGCAATGACATCACCGCTGGTGCCAAAATTTGAATAAAAGAGTGCCTCGGACGCTATAACCCTGACCAATTATAGGTATCATTTCCTGTGAGTACCTGGGTGTTATATATTTCCTGATTCCTTGAACTTGACCTTGCCTGAACTTTGATCCTGTTTTGTATGCTGTCTGCCTTTTGATATGAGCCTGGACTTTGGATTTTGCTTTACTCTTTATCCTAGCCTGTACTGTGAATTTGGACCTTGACCCCAAAAGCTTCCTACTTGGTCTGGACTCCTCCTGCTGGGAGCTGCTAGGCCCCCTGACAGGCATTAACAGATCCACATTAAAGAGTGAAAAGGTGAGCTTTTATTCCCTCTTTTACCTGCAAGTATCACATTTACGGTAAGCCACCCAGTCACCTCACTCTCTAGTGTGCATGCAGTGTGTAGGGTTTGTATAATTTGTATGTGCATGTAGATCAAGTGGTGTTACACCACCTAGGATGCTGATGAGAACAAGGCCCTGTGTGTTCCCAGCGCTGCCAACACTTTGCCAACCTTTTTTTATTACTCTTCTTTCTATGCAGACTCACTTCTATTCATAGTCAGTCTTTTATCAATTGATACGGTAATTTGCACCCTAGCAACCAGATTGCTGAAATTGCAAACTGGAGAGCTGCTGAATAAATAATGGAAAAACCACAAATAATAAAAAAAAATAAAACCAATTGCAAATTGTTTCAAAATATCTCTCTTTACATCAAACTAAATGTTAATTCAAAGGTGAACAATCCTTTTAACCAAGTTCTGTGACATTCTAAAATACTTACAGCAGTGAGGTGTATTACTACAGAGATTTATCATGAAAAAAGAATGCCAAACCTAACATGCTATTTGACATATATTAAGTATACCTGCACTGGTAAAATCTGTGTGTTTGATTCAGAAACTCTACTATAGTATATAAATGAATGATGATGAATAATAATTACAAGGTTCAATGTGTAAGAAATGTAAAAAACCCAATGCATATAAGCAAAACATACTTAATCTGTGCACCTCAAAATAAAGCTATAATAAATCCAAGGATTAGTTCTACTGGAAGTGCATTTACTGTATTACAAGATGGCCTATCTATTTCTGCCCAGCAGGCCAAAATATAAGTGGACTCATGAGCAAAGTACCTATTTTAGTTGCCCCTGCCTGGCACTTCTGAGTTCTCGAACAACCTCCTTCCTCAGCTTTAGGGCAGCTTAGTTGTGGCTATTTCTTTCCATGTTTTCTGTAAGAATTGGAAAGGCAGTTGCTGAATAACTGCAAAATGTAAATGTTTTTTTTTAATAGGAAGCTATCATCGACTGAATGGGAAAATGCAAAGCACTGTGGTGATAATCAAAGCCCTAGAGATCTATAGGCCTAATTGGCATAAAACCCAGATGCTATTGTGTTTTATAGTGAATGCAGGCACCTAAACAGAGTCCCAGAGCAGCATCCTTTGCAGGGTTGCATTGAAATTCAGCATAACACAGCAGGGGTGATAAAATTATACAGATATGGGACCTGTTATCCAGAATACTCGGGACCTGGGGCTTTCCGGATAACTTTCTGTAATTTGTATCTTTATACCTTAAAGGGATTCTGTCATGATTTTTATGATGTATTTTTTATTTCTAAATTACACTTTTTACACTGCAAATAAGTGACTCTACAATATAAAATGTAATTCCTGAACCAGCAAGCGTTTTTTATTACGTTGTAATATTGATGGATTTTACTATTGAGTGTTGTTCTTAGATCTACTAGGCAGCTGTTATCTTGTGTTAGGGAGCTGCTATCTCGTTACCTTCCCATTGTTCTGTTGTTTGGCTGCTGGGGAGGGGTGGGAAGGGAGGGAGGTGATATCACTCCAACTTGCAGTAAAGAGTGACTGAAGTGTATCAGAGCACAAGTCATGTGACTGGGGGCAGCTGGGAAACTGATATGTCTAGCCCCATGTCAGATTTCAGAATTAAATATAAAAAATTCTGTTTGCTCTTTTGAGAAACGGATTTCTCAGTGCAGAATTCTGCTGGAGCAGCACTATAAACTGATACGGTTTGGAAAAAAAAAATTTTTTTTCCAATGACGGTATCTCTGTCTACTAGAAAATCATGTAAACATGCATATCTACAATAAACCCAATAGGCTGGTTTACTTCCAATAAGGATTAATTACAGTATATCTTAGTTTGGATCAAGTACAAGGTACTGTTTTATTATTACAGAGAAAAAGGAAATTATTATCAAAAATTGATTATTTCATTATAATGGAGTCTGTGGCAAAAAGCCTTTTCATAATTCTGAGCTTTCTGGATAACGAGTTTCTGTATATTCGTTCCCATACTTGTACTTTGATTTACTAATATTTGTCCTGGCAAGCTTAGGAGAAACAATATAAAATGGAGATATACTGGCCCTTTAATGAATTAATATGTATTTTGCAAGTGCATCACTTAGTTGAGAGTATCATGTGACCTAATCTGTGTTCATTTTCACAATATTTTAATTACTATCATGGAAATATCTATCTCCTGCTGGGTCTATCCCTTTCAGAATGCAGAGGAAACTTTGAAAAGCTTGTTGGCAGTAAAGGGAAATAGAGTACTAGAATACTATTAGATGGACTTGCAGAATATGCTTGATGCCATTGAGAGTAGTGGCCTAAAAATGTTGAGACAGAGATCGAAATTGTGTGAGAAAGAGTGGCAGGTTGTCTGTACATAACACAATATGAGGGAAAGGGGTTTGATGCCAAAAAATACTAGGGACAAATATAGAAACTAATAGGCACCAAGTTTTATCAGGATGTTTTCAAAATGCCCGGTTCTTTCCTTAAGTGAAGAAAACATTTTTAGCTTTTTGTTGGACTTTATAGAAAGTGTTTTAGGTTTGTTAGGGTTAGTTTTAGAGTAGAAACAGTAGCTGCAGTTTGATGAATTGTCTTTTAGTCCTAAAACTTGGCACTAGCTGCAACAAATCACATTTCTATAAACTACAACTCTACTGTCTATACTTTATATCCTCTTGCTGTCATAAGAAGATTTTATTTCCCCTTACACTTCTGGCATATTTTATAAGTGTTTTTAGAAGAACATTTCTACTTTCAATGTCATTATGCCCGTTTAAAAAAGAAATGTTTGCTGATAAAAAATGCCTCATGCTTATAATTGCTAAAGGTGGCCTATTATCCAGAATTCTCGGGACCTGGGTCTTAATGTAATTTGGATCTTTATGCCTTAAGTCTACTAGAAAATCATGTAAACATATAATAAACCCAACAGGCTGGTTTTGCTTCTTCTTATAGGGGTTGCTTTTACCTAGAAGATGTATTAGAGCTCAGTCTATTAAAATCATCTCTTTCTACATGTAGGATTTGTGCAAAAGGCAATTATTTTGTTAGATTTTATTTGTACTGAATTCAATTATTTGAATGAGCTCTAATTCATCTGCTAGGAAAGGAAGCCCCCCCCTAAATATATATTGGACCTAACTGTCAATGAATATTGGACACCCAACTGCTGCATGAAGAGAGAATGAAGAGAAACAGATTGTGAGAGAGGGATAGTGAAGATGAACTTGATTATTTCAGAAACTATGCAGAATATGTAATTGATTGTATTTTTACAAAGTTTCTTATTTCAGTATGAAGAAGCGTATATTAAATTTTCATTTTCGAGATAATTCCCCTTTAAAGATTTTAAGTTCATGCACTAAACTGTATGCAGTATGTATTCAGTGGAGGCTTGGTTTTAATGCATATTCTTGTGGTTTTTTGCAGCAAATAAAAGTTACTGATTTCATTTACTTTTATTTGTTTTTAATTATTTCAGGGAGTTCCAGAAGCAGATGTAAATAGTTCCTCTAAAGCTGCCATAGTGTGTGCAGCTGAACCCAAACAAGAGCGTGATTCCACCACAAGCATTTCCCAGGAACCTGTAGACTTGTCCTCTAAACAGGAGCTTCCCAAATCAGACTCTGTCAGCAAAGGTATTCCTTCAAACTGGATTACTTACAAAAGCGCCACTTTTGACGTAGATTAATATTTTGAAAATACATTTTTTAGTGACCGTATCACTAAAAAGGCAATGTTTACTGATATCTATATTTCAGTAAGATTAATATGCCACTTTTTTTAAAGATATAAATGATCTGTTGGTTAAATATTCATTCTGGGGTTTTAGTTTTTTTTAAGAAGCTGTCATAAGTCAACAATGCATTTGACTGATACACAATAGCAATCTATATTTATGGCTTTAATGATGAATTTCATTCTCTGTAATATAAAGCAAGCCCTGGTCTGATATATATTTATACTATAAAAGTTTATTGTAATGGAAAGTTAATATATTCTAATTGTATGTTTTCTTTATTTCTTAGCAGGGTTTTCTGTTCCTAGTTTCTCTTTTGGGCTGGGTTCAGTTGCTGGAGTTTCCTTTGCAGATTTAGCATCTACGAATTCTGGTGATTTTGCCTTTGGTTCTAAAGGTAAAGATATATAGTTTGCTACAGTATGATATATGACATGGGTAACAGAGCATTTTTGGAAGTTTTACCTTCTACCTCCCTTTATGCCAAAGGGCTAATCCGAACACCTACAAATTGCTCTTACTGCTGCCTTTTAAGTCTTTTGTGCAGCAAAAGGGAAAAAGATTATGGAGAGTTGTAAGAGTTATAGGGCACAGATTATTGACACAGATGTCCTCAAAACAGTAAGCATTTGTTTGGCTTTATAAATTGTTGAATAAGCTGCCAGTAATTGGCAGTGGCCCATTCATCAGGCAATATTACATAATTACATAGTTGAATCAGGTTGAAAAATAACCAAAGTCCATAAAGTTTGACCCCTCCAAATGAAACCCAGCATCCATACATACATACATACATACATACATACATACATACATACATACATTCATGCCAACCCTTCTACACTCACATAAACTATATATACCGATATCTATAATAATTGTGGATTTAGTATCAAAATAGTCTTGGATATTATGCTTATCCAAGAAATCATCCAAGCCACTCTTAAAGGCATTAACAGAATCCGGCAGTGCATTCCACAACCTCACTGTAACGAACCACCTACATTGCTTCCAATAAAAGTTATTTTCCTTTAGTCTGAAGAGATGGCCTCTGGTACGGTGATCCTCTTTATGGGTATAAAAGTCCCCTGCTATTTGTCTATAATGTCCTCTAACATACTTGGAAAGTGTAATCATGTTTCCTTGCAAGCGTTTTTTTTCCCCCCAGAGAAAAAAACCCCAACCGTCTACCCTCATAATTTAAGTACCTTCCAGTTGCATGTCTCTGCACTTTCTCTAGCTCATTACTATTCTTCTCAATGACTGGATGGTAGATGCAAGATTTATTCTTATTAGCTCGAATCTAGTCCCAATATGTCTGTGTGTTTTTGTTTACTCGTTACTTTGTTGTTATCAATAAAAAACACTGACAGATGTTGTTTTTGCATTGTAGATACCAGCTTCCAGTGGGCCAATACCGGAGCATCAGTTTTTGGTTCTCATTCCCAGAGCAAAAAGGGTGAGGATGAGGATGGCAGTGAGGAAGAAGTGGTGCACAGTGATGATGTACATTTTGAGCCAATTGTGTCCTTACCAGAGGTACTTACTTACTGCTTTATCTTTTGGCACTAAACAGAGAAGTTATTTAATTGGTTTGCATTAAAAGTTTTTTTTTATTTTTATAAACCTCCTTCCCCCCAATAAACTCTACAAATACAGAGTTTTGAGCTGCTACCGCAGTACTGCCCTCTTAAAGGCTGAATGTTTTTAGGCATATAAGCATCATGAATAACCAAAGAAATAGCAGAGATTTCTTAATACAAACCTGTCAAAAACTCTATGGCATTTGCCTTTGAAAGCTGTCCATTCAGCAAAGTAAGTTTACAAGCTCAAACATTTGGCGTTACAGGTTTTGCAATATATATTCAATATTAGCAGCTGATTAATATTCGTTTGTGGCTTAAGGCACATAAAGCTCCAATAATCATGTTATGTTTGGATTTGTGTCTTTTCAGGTGGAAGTAAAATCAGGAGAAGAAGATGAAGAAATTCTTTTCAAAGAGAGGGCAAAGTTGTACCGCTGGGACAGAGCTGTCAATCAGTGGAAAGAGAGAGGAGTTGGCGACATAAAAATCCTTTTTCATAAAGAGAAGGGATATTATCGAGTTCTGATGCGCCGAGACCAAGTCCTGAAAGTGTGCGCTAATCACGTTATTTCAACAGAAATTATGATCAGCCCCTTAAATACATCAAACAACTCGCTGGTATGGACAGCAACTGACTATTCAGGTATGTAACTGCTACTTATTAAAAATATATGTACATTATGATGCTTTTTACATCTTTACTTTGACTAGTATACTTCATAACTGCAAAGTTTGGGGCCTGAGGCACCTTCGAGCAAAAGGCTACATACATCTGAGATAATAGAGACAAGCAAAATGCTAGTACATGCAGGAATTTTATAATACATATATTATATATCATTTATGCAAAAAAAGCAAATATTTTTTGCACAATTAAATAAATGCTACTGCTGTTCTTTTGTTGCCCAAAGAGAGCATTCATGCAAAAAAAAAAATCCATGTGTTACAGTGCAATTGTTTTTATTTCAGCAAGGCTTGCTTTTTATTGATTTGTTTGCTTTCAATTTCTAGATGGTGAAGGTAAAGTGGAACAACTGGCAGTGAGATTCAAGAATAAGGAGATGACTGATTCCTTCCAGAGCAAATTTGAAGAATGCCAGCATAATTTGCAAAAGCAGTCCTAATCCTCAACATTAAGGGCTCTCGTTAAATGACATTCTAATTTGGGACTAAGAACATATTGCCATTTAATGATTTTCTCACGTGGGAATAAAAAACACTTCTTATTGGATTTGTGGTGGCCAAGTCATCTTCTATATTTATAGTTTATAATCTCTGCAAAGCAGAATTCTAAATACAAGATGTGTTACAGTACACTATGACATTTCGTAGGAAATATAGGAATATATTTTATGGCCTGTTCTTACTGCCTTTAAAAAATCTATCAAAAAAAAAATGTATCAATGCTATGTCCTGTATGGTAGCACTTTATTGCCACACACTAATTTTCCATCTGATAAGGAAGTCTAAAATTCTCATTTGTTTTGATGCAAGAACTGGGGTCTCACTAAGTTTTAATGCAGCAAAACTGTCCTAAATGGTTTTGCCGTTTTTTTCTAGTCTTTTGAGGCCTAGTGAAAATAATTATATTGGCGTAAATTATCAAAACCTTGTGCACTTGTAAAACAAATCATTTACATTTTTAAAAAAATAAACGGTGTAAATAAAGTTCACACTTAATGCCATTCGTTGTTTTCTGTTTTCTTAACAATCACTTGCTGGAAGGTTTACCCTTTTCATTCAATCTCTAGGAACCTGTAATTGTATAATAAATCTCTTATTCTTCCTGTTACTGTATTAAAGGGGTTGACAAAGTGCCAGGCAATCTGAGTGCTAGCTGTGGGGCTCCTGTCCTTCCTGCTGCCTGCAAACATCTACAGCATACTTTAAAATGTTTGTTGATTATATTTTATTGCTGATGTGTGATGAACCACCTACACACATGTTAATATCTCATTTCCCTCTGGGACCAGACTGTAAATTATATCCTTATAAACGGCGCGTTCTGACGTCAGAACGCGCCGTTTATAACGGGCCCCCAGGTGGCCGAATTTGACACAGTGCGTCGGAATTTGACGCCACACCTCCATAACGGACAGCGGTGCGCCCAAAACGGGCAACGAAAATTTTGACGCCGACCCCCCCACAAAATGTAGATTATAATGCATAGTGTACCCCTTACTAGAAATGTATAAAGATTTCAGAAGTCACCGAGGAGTTATGTGACCTGTATAAAAGCACTCGGCCTGCAGCCTCGTGCTTTTATATGGTCACATAACTCCTCGGTGACATAATATATTTATAAATTACAGTAGGGGGTACATTATCCACTATATAACTCCCCGGTATTGCAGTGCGGTATTGTTTTCCATGGTGCTGCTCCTTTGCCCCCTGTTGTACCACTATAATGCAGAACTGTCAACTTTTTAATTCTGAAAATTGCTTGGAAGTGATGTCGCATGCTTTTGCAGAGCCTCTCCTGAAGTTGCAGAAACCACACCGCTAACATGAGTGAAGTAGTCTTTTCATGTGCACATCAAAATTGTCAGAAATTGGGGAATGCATGTAAGTGATGGGAGATGGGGGGAGACAGGTCCCAATCTGTGGCCTAAGAGCGGCAGAAATCAAGGGGCGGCATGCAGCCCAGCTGCCTGGTTATGAGCACCAGAGACACGCAGGAGATTTGCAAATCTCCTGCACGCCAGCCAAAACCTAAATAAACGTAAATAATAAGAGAGGGAGTAGTAAAGCTGGATAAAAAACTAAATGAATTTGAAGACTAATAAAAACAATGTGGCTTAGTTGGAGGTAGCAGAATATCAGAATCCAAGCTGAAATTGTAGTTTATTGATTCATATCTAGTGGAAGAGAAAAATGGGGCCCCTATTTTTTTAACTTGTAAGGGGGCCCTATGCCAATGTTTTGTTTTTTTTGTTTTTAAATATTCTTTGGGGCCCCAATTTTTTTTTACTTGTAAGTGGGACCCTGGTCCCGAAAAGCTTTTTATAACTTGTGGGGGGGGGGGTTTAGCTTTTTTAGTGCTGATGTCTGTGTGGTCTTTTGACTGTGGAGTGGGCAGGATCTGGGGTGGGGCTTGAGGGCTGGGTGGGCGGGCCCCATGATTTCTAATGGCGGTCCTTGGACTGTGTGTCTGGTCAGCTGGCACACCAGCATGGGTTCTGCATTTTCTCAGAAGGTGCAGCATCATTGGTTCAGAATTTGTTCTGTTGGCACTCCAGTATGGGTTCTGCCTTTTGTCAGGAGATTCACAAGTATGGGTTCTGCATTTTCTCAGTATTTACACCACTATTGACTCTGTATGTTTTGCATTTTATCAGCAATAACACCAGTATGGGTTCTGTATTTTCCCAGCAGGCATACTAGTGTGTGTGTGTGTGTGTCACATAAACAATTCTAAAGCGATGCGGGCTGCAGGACTAATGGTAAACATATCATCTTTCTGCAGGTCATAGCACACAGGAGAGATTGTTTATAAAGTTCACGCAAAGCATATTTATTCAGAAACGGTTGTATAGCCCATGCTTTTTCCTGGATGCTAAAATATTGCGCTGCTGCGCCCTTCATTCCGTTTGTTTTATGAATTTGCATTTTACATACATTTTTGATGAGACGGGTGTTTGAGGGAGTGCGCCCACTGTGCGAGGTTGTTGTGTGAGAAAATAGCGTTAACAGTAACTTAAATTCGCAATCCGCAAAACTGTTTTGCAAATATTTTCTCCGCCACCAAGGTCATGGCGTAATTCAAATGCGGAGTGTGTGCATAAATTGTCGCAATTTGTAATTTTTGTGATGTTTATAAAGCCCTTATGGACATAACATTATGCAAATCTGTCAACTATAACTATAACCATGCGCAGGGCAAATATATGGAATGGAATTGAAGGAAGCATTTGTCTGCACCTTTCTATGAGCACTGCTGGCTCTGACTCTGAGAGTGAGACCAGCTGTTTAACAAAACTGTAAAGAAGTGTGCAAGTGGGGGGCATTGTGGGAATTAGAGTTTTGGCAATAGAAGAGCTAATATCTGTTCATGTTCCAAGAGTCAAAACCGACCATACAGAAAGTACCAAAGAAATACTTCTATGAATTGCAGTTACATTTACAAATATATCTAAAACCATTGCCATTTTTAATCAATGTATTTTGGAATATTGCATAGCATGTTTATTTGTTTATTATACAAAAAAAATTTGAACTGGAGAACGGAGATCTTGTTTAATCGTATATGTGCAGGCCTGGATTTGTGGCCACAAAGGCCCTTGCCTTTGGCGGCAATATTTTAGGGGCAGCCATATTTTAGGGGAGGCAATATTTTATGGGCAGCATGCAACCCAGCCGCATTGGGGAAAGCACTGGGAAATCGTTGACTATTCCCGGGCAGCGCTCCGTCAGTGTTCTTGAGGTAGACTGCGTATGCGTGTTCGCAAGGGCAGGTGGGAGTGCTCGTGAGGGGAGGTAGTTTCCCCCTCCAGCCTTGGGGCAGCCGAAACAGAAATCCGGCCCTGTATATGTGTTGATTATCTTGCAATGCAATAGCTGATTCTGTACCATGCCACTCTTTTCTTTTTCAATGTTAATAGTTCATAGATGGATGACACAGTATGATTAGGATCAAGTTTTACTTTACTCTATACATAGGTGGTCTGTTCCACAGGAGTATTGACTAAATCTTATGACTTAAAGGGGAACTGTAATGCTAGAAATGCTGTATTTTGTATACTAAACATAAACATGAACTTACTGCACCAGAAGCCTAATTAAACAAATGATTTATGCTTTCAAAGTTGGCCACAGAGGGCTGTCATCTTGTAACTTTGTTATACATCGTTGCAAGACCACGCACATGCTCAGTGTGGTCTGGGCTTCAGTTGGGAGCTTAAGTTTAGGGATTGTCATAAATTATCGCAACAGCACAAGTCAAATAATATCTGCCATAGAAGCCGATACAGCAAGATTGATTAATAATCATAATATACAGACTGCACTGGGTCTGCAGATACAAATCTCTACACAGTCAATGGCTGCTTTATGGGGAAACAAACAAAGCTGCTCGAGGTCCCCCTGCCATTTGAAAGTATGATTGTTTCCCTGTAGAGCAGTTAGGGACCGTCTGCAGCAGTAAGAGCAAGTAAATGAAGGGATCATTTCACTGCATACAGTCATGTTTATTATAAAAACAGTAGACTTTTTTATTTAAAGTATATTGGAGATAGGTTTCTTTTTTATTAAAGAACGCAAAAAGGGGATTTTATTTTTTTTGCCTTTACATCCCCTTTAAGGTGGCCATAATGCACAGATATCGTTTCGTACGATATTCGGTGCATGTATGACAGAAGACTTGGGTATTGGTCAGCTTTTTGATCAACCAAGTCAGAAAATTTGGATCTGCGCCTTTGAAGGCACCTGAACATTGGCCAGTGTTTACTGCTGAATTGTCAGATAGAGGAAGAATTCTATTGCTTCTAACGGTATATCTAACGATTCAGCTATAAATGTCTTTATTGTTACGTCTATGGCCACCTTAATAGTCCATAAAAGATAATACTACACTCTGCATTTTCTGTTTCATTCGTGATGGTCATTTAGCACCATAGACTCTTTCAAATGTACAAACACAGCAACCAAATGTACATATTTGTGCAACTGTGCACTTCCTATTGTTTTGTAGCGTTTTCAGAAAATGTTTCATCAGTTCAGACGTTGCATGGTTTTTTAATGGTGTGCCTAAATATACTTACTCACATACTTTCTTTTTAACCCAGGAATGGGTCTTCCTATTGAATGTTAACTTTTTCTGTTGATGTCACATCTCTGTATTGTGGGCTTTATATCCATAAACTGACTTAATCCTGCTAGTGATTTAATTGTACTGTGAAAAGGCTTTAAAATGTTGTGCATAATTATAATTTTGATTGACAAAGTGAAGAGTTCAATGCCTGACATTATTCTACTAGCGGACTCCAGAATGCCAGTGTCACTAAATTCCTCAGCAGCAGTTACACACAGTCAACAGAAATATTACAGTAAAGCATTTAAGGATTTATTGAAAGTGATACAGGATAGTGGGTGGTAAGTATTTTGAAAGGACTTATCTCTATATCTTATATCTATGGGAAATTGAGTTTATTTTTCCATTGGCAAGTTCAACTTTCCATTCATACATCATTACACATACTGCACTGTGCTTGCATGAAATTATATATTACTATGTAAAGCAAAAAAAAAAAAAAAAACTTTTCCAGCATATTTTGTAATGATGTATTGATATATTATTATTTACCCACATAAGTGGTTATTTCCGCATGCTTCGATTATACAAATACTATATAACACAATGTAGTTTAGTTTAATTTTTTTATGGGTTTTCATTAATTTTGCATTTTGTTCAGCAGCTCACCAGTTTGGAATGTTATCAGCTATCTGGTTGCTAGGGTCTTTTTTACCTAAGCAGCAAGGCAGTGGTTTAAATGAGAGTCTGGAATATAATTTGGAAAGGTACTGAATACAAATATAAGGATTAAATTAAAAGTAACAATAAGAATAAAATTGTAAGCTCACAGAGTACATGTATGGGATCCATTATCTGGTAACCTGTTATCCAGGAAGTTCAGAAATATGGAAATGCCGTCTCCTATAAACTTCATTATAAACAAATAATCAGAATCTTTAAAAACAATCTCGTTTTTCTTTTATAATAATAAAACAGTAGCTTGTACTTTATCCAAACTAAGATATAATTAATCCTTATTGGAAGCAAAACCAGCCTATTGGGTTTATTAAATGTTTACATGATTTTATAGTAAACTTAAGGTGTGAAGATCCAAATTATGGAAAGATCCATTATCTGGAAACCCCCAGGTCCCAAGCATTCTGGATAACAGGTCCCATACCTGTAATAGTTTTTTTTTGGCTGCCAAGAACAGTGACCCCCCCCCCCCCATTTGAAAGCAGCAAAGATGTAGAAGAGGAAGGCAAATAATTAAAAACCTATAAAAAACAAATCAATCATGAAGACCAATTGTAAAGTTGGTAGGGATAGGAAATTCTATTACATACTAGTTAACTTAAAGGTGAAAAACCCCTTTAACCAAATACTGGTAAATTTGTCTTTGGTCACCCCAAATTTAAAACGGGAAAGAAAGCTGGATTGCTTACCTGACATCTTTCCTTTCTTGCTGTTGCCAGACTAGTAAGTATCAGAGACACCATATTTAAAATAACTTTCCACTTAAATAGCATTATAGTATTTTATATTTGTTTTTTTGCTTATATGTTTTGTAAGCAGGTTGAGGGGACACAGAAAAATAGCTGAATATCGACTGTGGATTATTGAGAAAGCTGAATTGGCAAAGGAACCTCTAAGGGTCAGGCCACACAGGACATTTTGGGGAGATTTTGTCCCCTGGCAACTAATCACCTAGTTTTTGCGGTGACCAATCTCCCCAAATGCCTTCCCTGAATCTGCGCAGGCTAAAATGAAAAAACACCGGCGCTAATCACACGTGGCCGTTCGTTTTCCAAAGTTTCCTTGTGAGGCAACTTCGGGTGAGTCACGAGTGACGCTGCGAAAAAGAATTGCCGCATGTGATTAGCGCCGGCCTTTTTTTCATTTTAGCCTGCGCAGATTCAGGGAAGGTGTTTGTGGAGATTAGCCAGTCCTATGCTCAGATATTAGTGGTGAACACAACTTTCCCTTTGTTATATAGTATACAGGAGCAGTGACCAGCTCCATGTTGTAGCTCCCACCCTTCCCAGCTATAGTCAGGTGATCCCACTGGTGTCTAATAAAAGGGCAGCCAAGTATGGAGGTTTACTTTGAAAGCAGCTAGTAAGTTGCAGGTAAAACTTAGTCCCTTTGTAAAATGTATAATTAAGCAATTGAATTCTTAATGAATCAGATAAAAATTAAGCGTAGGACTGGCCAGATTTGACGTAGTTGGTCAGCTTAAATATATTGCAATATATGGACAAACAATCCCTGTTTTGTTTAAAGGGTAAGGCATTTTTCAGTAGCAGTATGTACAAAATGTCTCTATCTTATAATGGGTTGAGTGCAAAGGACTCTTGTATTTGTCTATATGGATTTTGTGGTCACAGCCTTATTGCACCCCCACCTAATGGTTTTAAAAATTAGTGGTGAGCACAACTTTCTTTTGTTTGTTATGTTAGATAGGTATCCAGTTGGCTGGGGGCCAGACAATTGGACCTGCATGATTTGGCCCACCAAATACGGCAAACTCTAACTGTAATAAGAATAAGTTTGGGAGTGAAAGACAGAACCCTGTCTATTTATTGGCTGATGAAACCTAACATGTATGTCTGCCCCAGGCTTATGTTTGAGCACAACGAATATATGAGCCCAAGGTGAAGTCTATAGTACTTAAAATTACAATTATCTATGTAGGAATATTTAGTTACACATACTAGTAGAAAACTATATTTTTATCAAAATCGTTTATTTAGATGAAGTAGGCCTTGTATATGGGCTGGTTTATGCAATATATTTTTATAAAGACTTACAATGTTCAAAGGTATAGATTTTTTGGGATCTACTTTAGCCTTTATTTTTATCCTTGCAGCTAGAAAGATTGTCACAGCAAGAGTATTCACTTCAGCTGAAAAAAAGGGAGAAATATTTACAGCAAAAGGAAGAAATGCTTTTCAAACATCAAACGACACTGAGCAAAATGAAAGGAATTGAGGAAATATTTAATACCAAACTTTTTTTTTTTTTTTTTTAGATTCAATATTCTTTATTTGAAACTGCTTAGCTTGTCAGTCTTATTTGAACACCTATATGAATAACTTTAATAAATCTCTAAGATAACTAGGTTGTGTATTAAAGAATTCATTCTAATTTAAGGGGTCGTTCATCTGTTGCAAAGTTCTACTAAAGCGATAGGGATTTGCATGTATGTAAGCAGAAAGGAATTCTTCTGATGTTATAAATGTTAATATGAACTGCTGCACTCACTCTAAGGGCTTTAGTGAGGATTGCTGATAGTGATGAGGGATGGCCCAAAACCCGAGGGTTGCGTGGATTCGACCAGCATCTATACATGCTGTGCAGGTTCTTTCTGCCATATTCATGTGGTTTGACGGTTTCATTAACATTAAAAAGAAGATTATTTTCTGTAGACTTTGGGATAAGGTGCATATTTGCCCTTATCTATATAATTACCAAAATCTATAGGCTTTTCTTGCTTAGTGTGTGATATGCTGATTACGATAACTTTCGTGTGATTCTGAATCAGTAAAGCATTATATGATAACATAAAAAATTCAAAAAATGTATGTAACCATCCTGCTGCTCACTACTATGTCTGTTGAAAGACATGAACTATTGGTGAGGGTATTTGCATTCAGGGAACAGTTCTCTAAAGTATGTTCTATGAGACAGATATGGGCAATGTCTGTTATAAAGCAAACATATAAGCAATTTGTTGTCTGGAGGTAATTACCCCATTCGCACACACAAGCTTCACTGGCAGGACTGCTGAACTTGCTGATCATTCATAAGGAACACTGTCAGTGTTGGCAGGGAAGATTGCTTTCAAAATAGTTCTCAGGAAATGCTCAAAATGTCTTTCAATAGCGGGGTTCACACCTCGCAGTATCCTTCTGGTAACTATTTGGAAGTGCTGCACTGTGATCCTGTGCTTGTAGAAGCTGTGGAGAAATCCTAAAAAAAGAAACTGATTGAGTGGTGGTGCAGAGCAATGGGTGGGGCATAGATCTGAATATTTACTATCCTGCTTATTACCAGGTTTACTTTTATTACTGTAGCAGAGGACACAACTATCTCTGACTATTAAAACTTGCTATGGTCTAAGGGCAGGAAACCAATCTCAAAGGCCTAAGTGGGCTTAAGCCAGCACAGAAAGCAGAACATAACTACTCTAAAAGCAATATTTATTGACCCACTGTGTGTGTTTATTTGCGACTGTGATTCAGCATTATAGAAACAAAATATAGGCTCCACTCCCCCCCCCCACCCTTCAGTCCCTCTCTTGTTTGATTGGGTCATTGGTTTTATATTTATGTAAAAAGAAAGTAGGCAGACTCAACTTTTTGGAATGTTTATGATCCAACTTGTTAAATAAACACTTTTTGTTGGCATTAAAAGTAAAAATGTAGCCTTCACTGGTGGTGTATTGATGTGCTTGATTACGTATGCTGTAGGCATACACTGAAAATGTGGCATCTAGGGAAAACACAGAACCAGCAGATAGCTTATAAAGGTAAAATACACTGGATAAACCATGTCCATACATTGGCAAGCCATTAAGGTACTTTATTCGATTGGCCCTGGGGGTAACGTAAAAGGAGCCATACGTGTGTTAGACAATTTTGAGATGTTGTGTTTGTTCAGGCTGGTCACTCAAACTATTAGAAAAGCAGGAAGTATAGAGGCGTTATAGTGCACAATTCTCTATGATCACAGGATTATCAATATTAATGGCCAAACATATCCAGAGAGCATGTTGCAAGATTGAAGTCAGCCAAGTTAAATGAAGAGGAAGGACATAAGCACCATAGACCCTCATCTTTCATAAAGTATGCACAATTTCAAACTGAACTGTTTGATCATTTGTACGTAGGTAGATTATCCTTTCATGTAATCCTATCTAAAGTTACATTTACACAGTGTGACATTTCTGTAGGGTCGTCTATTGGTTGGAAGCTGTGCACTCATCGGGGTATATTTATCAAAGAGTGAAGTTAGAGATAACCACAGTCCACTAGAGTGAAATACCACCTCTGTCCAGTGAAAGTTCACCCTTTTGATAAATCCCATAGAAATAGAGAGAGGCAGTATTTCACTCTAGTGGACTGTGGTTATCTCTAACTTCACTCTTTGATAAATGTATCCCTAAGACTTCTGCTTAGTGTTATGAAAAGGATCTATCCTCCCCCGCCAGTATGCGGCTTTTAAGGGAGAGGAATTGTGCAACCAATGCCCATTTTTAGGGCGTTGGTTGGACAATTCCTCTCCCTTAAAAGCCGCATACTGGCTGGGGGGGATAGATCATTTTCACTGAAACCAAGGTTCAACAGACACTGATTACACTGAATGCTACTATGCAGTAAGACTTTTTATACTATGGCCGAAAGGTAAACAAGTTAGGGACCGCCATGTGGGGTATGCCTTGACGTGGTATGGTGGCTTTTCAACTTTATGATCATAACTTTGTAACTAAAAACCCCTGTTTTGTAAACTTACTTTTGAGACAGGGGCCCAGGGAATGTGCATTAAAACTAGCACTTCCATTATACTTAAATATACTATTACTTAGCCTTTAGAGTGCTTCCACACCCCTATTTTGTACATAGGACATATGTTACTAGTACACAGTGTCGGACTGGGACACCAGGGGCCCATCCAAAAACCTTAGACCAGGCCTTTATCAGTACTATTATTCTTCATCTCCTCAATCAACCTCTATTCTCCTAGTCTGTTTTCTTTACATACTATAATCAATTATTCCATCTATTTAGCCTCTTTGTTCTCATAGAAAAAGGGAATGGACATGAAATTGGCCAAAAGTTTAGCAGCATGAGGGCCCACTGACACCTGGGCCCACTGAGAGTTTTCCTGGTATCCCGATGGGCCAGTCCGACACTGATAGTACAGTTTCATTGTAATGTACTAGTTGTGATGCTGAATAAAAATAAAGAGACCAAAAATAAAAGGAGATTCTGTAACATATTAAAATGATTTTAAACATAAATATGTTAAAATAAATAGTGAATATAAATACGGTGCACACGGACAATCAAAAGCCAATGCCTGTGTGCTGGTTAGGAATATCAATAGTTATAGTCAAAAGAGAAACCGCACCAACAGGACTTCATACGAAATAAACAAGAGTTTTTTTGATCAACGTTTCAGCTCCTCCACTTGGGCCATCTTCTTTTGTTTATTTGGTGCGGTTTCTCTTTTGACTATAACTATATATATACAACAGGGACCGAAACGTTGGAATGTAACAGAAATAAAAACAGATATTTTTTATATACGGGAGTGCTGACTCTTCAGAGAATTTAAATACATATATTTTAAATGGTATATATACCATTTTTGCTATTATCACCAATTTTTGCAAATTTTACAACCCCTTACAACATACCTCTGTATTGATGCATTATGATTGTATTCTTGCTTCATGTGCACTTCTTACAGCTAAATGAAGTTAGTGAACAGAACAAGCAACTAGAAATGCAAGCGAAAAAAGTCCAGGCTCTTCTAGAAAACTTGCAAATAAGCCTCATAGTTGTATTACTGAATACATTTGGTTGGTTATTGGTAACATTGTGGTTGTAAACAACAACTGTGTTTCTTTTTCAGAGAAAGCAAACATTCCAAGCAGTGCAGAAAAAATGTGAAGAGGTATCACAAGCAACACAATATCTAAAACTAAAAAAGAGAGAGAAGGCACCTGTTTCTGTGAAGGTAACTTGACAACTGCAGATATATTCACAATATTTTAATTACTGTTCAAATTAGGTGAAAATGTATTCTTTTGTTTTTAGATCCTCATCTGGAGTATAAAATTGGTAACCAAATAAAGGATTCTATAGGAAGTTTTTGGGCAATGCTTTATTTACAGTGCTAACTGCATTAGCGCCATATAAATCAGGGTTCTAAGACACATGGTAGGAGCCGCAGGAATTGCTGCTCTTATTGGGGCCCTGTCTTTATCACTTGCCCTAAATAACAAACATAAGACCATTTATTGCATTACCCTCAATCTCTTTAAAAGTGCAGTGCTTGTTTTGTATCCGTGGTATAAATAGTCTAAAATGCACCTATACGCTGTCCCTCAAATACTTTTGTCTGCCTTTTTACATTTTTCTTTTCAAGTTTTCCATTCAGTTCTTATTTATCAGAGCAATGTCTTTGAAAATTGTATTTTTGTGTACCATCCCTTATGGTTATAAAAAACAAAACCAGATCTTGGCAGCATCTGTATTCAAAATATATTATCAGTAACTTAAAACTTTCATCGTCCATGTGTGCTTTATACTTTATAGATCATTTGTTGGGCCAGCCTAATTTACTCTTTTGATGTAAAGAGAACACAGATGCAGACTATAACATTGTGTCTGCCGCACAGGTCCCTCATAATGTTCAAGTATATGAGCTTTTAACTGCGTTAATGGACTGGATCTCTGATGTGGAGATTAGCAATCCTAAATCAGAAGAGAATAGAAGCAGAGGGAAATCATTATGCATAAATCAATTGTCTGTAAACTATGCTCAGGAAAAGTGTGCCAAGGTAAGTTTATTTGCAGCATGTTTTTCCAGCAAGTCTGAACAAAGCTGTCCGTATACTGATGTTGTTACTTGCCTTCTCAAGCACTTTTTATTTTTTGAATTGTTGCTTTCCTATTAAGAATTCCTCATGCTTTATCCCCTTATTAAATGTAATATCTACAACACTACTGTGTTAGTCATTTGAAGCACGGTAAAAATACAGTTGGGACATACTGTACATTTGTTTTGTAATTCTGCCTATTTTTGGTTTGTAAACATATTCAACACTATAATTGTGTATTTATTTTTAGAGGGGCGGTTGGTTAACTTAATTTTATTATTTTTTTCATTATTTGCTAATGTTAAACTACATGTATTTTTTTGTCTTTCAAGGTTCTTCCTGTTGTTGTAGAACAATTTCAGTGGGCGCATTTGCTCAGTCCTATGCTATAGTTTTCACTTGTTAAATTTTCTTATTGGATTTTAAGGCAGCTAAGAAAGGGAACACAGGTTAGGTTTTTTAGTACTTGTATGTATGTGTATATATATATATATATATATATATATGATGTGGGGTAGTTTGTAACACTCCAATAAAAGACATTCCTTTTTCACCACAACCGTGAGTGCTCCTATTTGCATCTATTTAATTCTCCTTTGAGGAGCACCCGGGAATCGATCGATTAAGGGTGAGTGCCGGTGAAGCATCTGTTTATATATATCTATATATATATACATATACAATGTTATAAATAAATTCTGTCTAATTAAAATTCTTATCTAATCTTTTTTTGTATGTATGTATATGGTGTATCTAACTATGTACAGGTATGGGATCTATTATCCAAAATGCCTGGGGTTTTCCGGATAATGGATCTCTCCATAATTTGGATCTTCATACCTTAAGCCTACCAGAAAATCACGTAAACATTAAATAAATCCAATAAGCTGGTTTTGCTTCCAAAAAGGATTAATTATATCTTCGTTTGGATCAAGTAAAGGTACAGTTGTATTATTACAGAGAAATAGGAAATAATTTCAACATTTTATAATTATTTCATTATCATAAAGTCTATGGGAGATGGGCTTTCCGTAATTTGGATCTTTCTGGATAATGGATTTCCAGATAACTGATCCCATACCTGTATATCTAATTAACAATGAATGGTTTTTAAAATGTAACGTTATAAACTGCCCTTAGTGATGTTACTAGCCATTCTAGCTGGCATATGTGTGTTTCCTTAATTCTTCAATATATTTATGTGAACTTTTAATTTATTTTTTATTAATGCTTGAAACATTATAACACAAGCGAAGTTACATATATATAGTAAATCTTTTGTCTTCATTGTTACTACAGTCAACTATGGCTTCAACCCTACGAAGACTTGGTGAAGAAACATTCAAAGGAGTGACGTATAAACCTACGAGGAGGCCACAGACAACTAAATTAAGCATGCATCATTCTATAAAAGCAGTAACTTACCACTGAGATTCTTATCAACTTTAGTTGTTCTTAAAACTGTTACTCACGGTATGATTTTTCATCTGGTAAATGTTCTATTTTCTGTTAAAGCCCTTTTTGCACACACACTTTTCAAGTAGCAAGGTGGAAGGACAGGCATAGTCCATTTAAAAATATATCCAGTTCCATGTCAGTGACTGCCTCTGTTACTTATCCTATTTGCAGGCAGCCAGAATATCTAGGGTTACTTTATATACCGCGTATTGAACAATTACACATTTCAGTACTTTCAGACACGCCAGCAGCAAACAAGACCATCATTTCAGAGTGTGAGGCTTTTCAGTACAGAGGGGGGTGTGTTCAGAGATAGATCGATTAAAAATTGCAACGGTCAAGCCCTAAACTAAGGTCTGTGTGCACACTTTACTTTTAATTATCTAATGATTACGATGAAAAAATAAATGGCATTAAGAGCATTAGGGCGGAAGACAAAGAAGACCCACTGGTGCTGGGGCCCACCAGGATTTTTCCCAGTTTCCCAGCGGGCCAGTCTGACTCTGGATGGGTAATAACCCAACTATATCTTTTGATGTTAACATCTCTCAGATATGGGTGCACTCTGGTTTTACTCATCTGGAAAAACTCTCGTAAAATATTTATTGCTTCCTTAATCCATAATAGACTAAAATAATTTTGGTTCAGGATGCATTTGGAGGCCTATTTATTAAAGGCCGAATTGTTGTCGTTTAAAAGGTTTCTAAAATTACAATTAAACTCTATTTCCCGAAAATGATGAATGGAATGGAATTCATTAAAGAAACAGTTCAATGTGAAAATAAAAACTGGTTAAATATACTGTATGTTCAAAATAAAAAATATTTCTAATATAGTTAGTTAGCTAAAAAATGTAATGTATAAAGGCTGGAGTGACTGGATGTCTAACATAATAGCCAGAACACTACTTCCTGGTTTTCAGCTCTCTAACTCTGAGTCAGTCAGCAACTTGAAGGGGGGCTCATGTTCAGTGAGTTTGCAATTGATTTCAGCATTCAGCTCAGATTCAAAAGCAACAGTTATGACCCATGTGCCCCCACCTCAAGTCACTGATTGGTCACTGCCTGGTAACCAATCAGTGGAAACCAAGAAAGCTGCAAAGCAGGAAGTAGTGTTCCAGCTATTATATTAGACATGCAGTCACTCCAGCCTTTATAGATTACATTTTTGGCTAACTAACTATATTAGAAATATTTTTTATTTTGCACAGCCTATTTATCCAGTTTTTATTTTTACACTGAACTGTTCCTTTAAAAGATCAGACTATAAAAAGTAAGACTGTAAAAAAATGCTGATTGATGCGCTAAGAAATACTAACATTTAAAACTTCTAACATTTTTCAGATAATTACTAGTGAAAAAAAATCCAAAAACCTCCGTCCAAATTGATTGAAAAATGGTCCAACTGGATCAGCCCAGCTCCTGCTGAATTTTAATAAATCAGCCCCTTAATCTTTAAATAATGATATACAGTTTTGCTTAATAAATAACAGCAAGCAGTCTGAAGACTACATACATACACTGAATTCCAGTCCATATTCAGCATATTCACTGAAAGACAGAATGTGCTTGCTACTGGTCAGCAACTGATCAATCCAATATATACGTTCCAGAGGAAGCTTCAACATTAGGATCAAAGCAAACCACAACACATCACAGCAGTAACATTCCAAGGAAATATTCCTAATCATTACCTAATACATTATGATCATTTTAGCAGAAGCCTGTTCAATCCTACTTTGATTATTATTTTCTGTTCTTATTTTGAAGATGCTGAGTTGGGGTTTATGTTTAAAACAGGGAAATTTCTTGCTTTACTGACCACATGAGCACATCTGGGATCATTTAAAGCATAAAGAACAGCTGAATGTAACACACACTCCAATCCCATTTGATTTCTGAGCACAAGGTATCTTTCATGTTGGTAGCAAAACCTCTGTCTAAAAAAGGAATTTCTATGCTTGTGTCTTATATGGTCGTTTTAAACTAATGATACTTTTTATGCTAAAAAAGTTTGATTTAAAAAGCACAGCTATAGCTGTTGTTGTACTCATATTTGGCTTGTAATAACGAAAATTGCTGTTAAGCAGTAAAAACTGAGTAGACCATAATTTATTATGGTACACCTTTTTCACGGAAGTATATGGCTTAGAATTTTCTCCTTTCACTTGAAAATTTTCCCCTACCAGCCTGCCCTCCAGTTCGGGGGTTTATTGGGTGCTCTATTACAAAAAATCAGGACCGGTGCCCTTTAAGTCTACTAAATCTATACCTTATTTAAACCACATAACACAGCTGCCATTAGGGACATGTGGACAGCCTTCAGACGTCTAGAGGAACTGTAGATATACCATAATGCAAAACAGCTCAGTGGTTTGGTGCCTCTGGGGAAATCAAAAGCTTTCCCATATGCTCTTGTGATAAGCTAAGGACCATGTCACATGGTTTGTCACCTTGCAATATGCAGGTGGAAATATAATAATAACTGCCCCAAAAGCTTTCTCTAGTTGCTGAGGAGGTGGATAATTTTCATTTTATATAAAGGATAACAAAAAAAAAAGTACCCTCACTCCTGCCTTGCATAATGGCACATGGCTCTATGCCAATAAGGGCATTTTTGTTTTTTACTTATGTTGTTTTACAGTTAGAGAATAAAGAAGCAAATAGTATGAAATGTTATAGCAGGTAAACTTTTCAGCTTATTTGTAAAAAAGTCATGACATAACATACCATGTCATTGAACTTTTATACCCTTGAATGAATCTCGCTTACCTGCTCCAGCACTTACTAATGGTACTAGGATATTACAGGGACATCATTAAGTGAATCCCCAGTGTGTTGGAACCCTTGGGTTATGACTAGCACACTTTCTGAATGAATTTTCTTGTGGATGATTTTAATTACCAGCTTACAATCACATTTATACAATAAAATAATTTATATGTACATAATTAAAATTGGTTGTAACAAACTATTCTATACAAGTTAAAACATGGGGTTTTCTGCTGGCAGAGATAATATACATGAATATAATGGTCACTTTTAAAAAAGTTCTGTTCCTTCTGCCACAACATTTTTGACACATTATTCCATGTGAAATTTGCACAATACAAAAGCAGACTACAGGGTCGGACTGGGGGGACCGGGACTGCTGCCGAGGGCCCCCCTCCAGCCACCCGTCCCCCCACTGTGGAGACTTCTAGAATGTGCTTGACTTGTTCCTCATTTCTAGCTGCTAACTTTATAATCTCTTCCCACAGTTTTCTTGTGCCTTGATTATCCTATTTCAAAAAGCAAAAGCCTAGGGGCAGGTTTATGAGATTTTGTGTTTACATTTTTACAGCAAAAAGGTATAAAATGTGAAGTAGAAATTGAGTGTCCCTCTGGGGTAAATTTCAAGCAATGGCTCTGGAAGTGATACATATTTATCAAAGGTAGAGTTACACTGAAATTAACTTTAAAAACTTATACTTCAGTGGACTTACTGGAAATCTTTCTAGACTTATTGTTACTTGGGGTGTAGTAACTGTTTCGAAGCAAATTAGACAAATCCCCAACCTTTTTACTTGTGAGTCACATTCAAATGTAAAAAGAGTTGGGGAGCAGTATAAGCATAAAAACAGTTCCTGGGATTTCAAATAAAGGCTGTGATATATGTGGACTGGTAGCCTACAGGAGGCTCTGTTTGATGGTACACCTGTTTTTATGCAAAACTTGCCCCAAAACCTGGCACTGAAAAATAAGCACCAGCTTTGAGGCCACTGGGAGCAACATCAGTGGGGGTAGGTGGGCAACATGCTGCTCACAAGACACTGTTTGGAGATCAATGAATAAGATATTCTTCATTTACATGTCAGTGGACTGTGTATATTGAGGCACAGAAAATTCAATTTGTGTGCAGCGAGACTTAATAATTAGCCATACTAAGTACACTTCACCAGGGGGCACATTTACTAAGGGTCGAATTTCGAAGTGCTAAAACTTCGAAATTTGACCATCGAATTGAAAAAATTCGATAGTCAAAGTTTTTTTTTAAATTAAATTTAGCAGTTTTCGATCTGATTAAAATCGTTCAATCGATCGTTCAAATCGAACGTATAAAAAACGAATTAATTAATGGATCGAACGATTTTCAAAAAAAAAACTTCGACTTCTAAAAACTTTAGCCAAATGTTGGCTATAGGTTCTAGGAGGTCCCCATAGGCTAACATAGCAATTCAACAGGTTTAAGGTGGCGAAGTGTCGAAGTTGTAGTTTTTTAAAGAGACAGTACTTCGATTTTCAAATGGTTGAATATTCAAGTTTTTTCAATTCAAGTCAAATTTTACCTATTTGATGGTCGAAGTACCCAAAAATTACTTTGAAATTTGAAATTTTCGAATTCACTTCGACCTTTAGTAAATGTGCCCCTTGATGTTGGGTGGAAATCACTTGAGCAATTATGGATAGAGAGGCTCCATTTTGCAAATTCTGCACTTTAAAATGAACAGAAAGTTTTTGTAAGAAGTTGTGGCTTCTATTCACTTTGTTATTGTCATTTCATGGCTCATCACCTGTTTTTTTTTTGTCCAGATAGCAAAAATCCCATGTTGTATAGCCTTTCATAAACTGCAGAGGAATAATCATTAAGTGTCAACACAAAGTACAACAATCTAAAAAGTGTTCTTCATGTTAGTTTTAGTATGCTTATCAATAACTGCAACTATGAACTCCATTCCACGTGGCTTTATAGTAACGTCTTTCAGGTCCACAATGTCTATTTATTGGATACGTCCGCAACAAATACGCTACAGTTAATTTCTTGCAAGGCTAACAGACATTACTTTAGCGTTCCTGGTTCATACACTGGATGGATGATGAACAGTTTTGGAAAGAATTACACCAGTCTCCATCATACGCTCTTTTTATGAATATGTTATCCATAATTCAACTTCCAGGAGGTATGCTATTCCATTAGCATTCTCTTTGAGAGAATAATCCTTCTAAATGCCACATATTGTTTTAAGACTGCTGGATATCCAACAGTTGGATCTCCAGAATGTTCAGTGTGCATCTTTATACTGGAAAAGCAAATATTCCTCCATTGAAATGATTTAGACTTGCTGGATTGTACGGGGTGCTCATTGTTTGACCCTATTCATTTTTTCCATATTGAAGGACTTGACGCATCCAGTCTCTGTTTATGAGCTTTCATTTGTTGGTAAAGAAGAAGAAGGTGGGGTTAATGTGGGTGTTCCTTGTGCCCACTCTACAATGTCTGTGCATAGGGATTCCACAGCATCTAGTCTTTCAATCTGTACCAGCCTAATAAGTAGGTCTGGTATGCTGTATCCAGCAGTGCTGATTCGATCGAAGAGCTGAAGTCCATCTGTCATTCCACCAATTTCATCTCTTTTTAAGCCAAAACTCTCAGCAAGATGACGCCATGTTTTGACTATCGCTTTTTCTGTATTGTATGTAGAGCTAAGCATTCTACTGGTCTTTTCTAGGCAGTCAAAAGGCAACTCTGTAGGACTGAGACCTATAAGAGTGAAAAATCAGTAAATCATACCAAAATGTGGAAGCATTTACAGTTAACAGATAGTTGCTAATGATGACCAGATCAAAAGAGGTTTTGTGACTTTTTTTTCATTCAAGGTGCAATCTGAACCTGATCTATCCCTCACTGTTATCTGTGCAACTATAAGACTAGGACTTTATTTATTCCCTACTTGCTTTATTTTAGCTTTCCCCAGGACCTGTGAACACTCTAAGCTTCCTCACTGGTGGGACCCCAATACCCCCCAACATCAATGTGTCATTAGGGTGATATTTTTCTTAAAGGCTAACTATTGGCGAAAATAAAAATTTAACATAAGCTTCATCATATTATCAATTAAAAATTGTACTGTTTCTGAAATAATCAAGTTTATCTTCACTGTTCCTCTCTCAGCATCTGTTTCTCTTGATTCTCTTTTCATGCAGGAATTGGGTGTCAGATATTCATTGACAGTTAGATTCAATATATCTTATAGGGGGCTCCTTTTGCCTAGAAGATGTATTAGAGCTCACTCTATTAAAATCACCAGACATCATGTCTCTCTACATGCAGAATTTGTGCAAAAGGCAGTTATTTTGTTAGAGCTCACTCAAATAACTGGTTCCAGTACAAACAAAATCTAATCCATCTGATAGGAAGCCCCCCTATAAGATATATTTGCTTTAACTGTAAATGAATATCTGACACCCAACTGCTGAATGAAGACAGAATGAAGAGAAACAGATGCTGAGAGAGGGATAATGAAGATTAAACGTTATTATTTCAGAAATGATGCAGAATATTGATTGTATTTAGTTTCTTATTTCAGTATGATGAAGCTTATATAAAATTCTCATTTTACCAATAATTCCACTTTAAAATAGAGTGGGCTCCTTTTAATTAAAAAGACAGGAGGTGAAGGGACCGTCTTCCATCTTTCAATGAGCAGGTGTAGAATCATGGTTCTTTTCTACATTTGTCTTCCCAGTACATTGCAAATGTACTGCATCTGCAGCAAAAAAAATCTGCATCTACTTTGATAGACTATTGTAATCTGCAGAATTATGGAAAGATATCTGGTTAATAATTCAACTGTACATTTCAATATTCATATTGGAAAGTTCTGAGAAATATAATAGGTCCATGAAAGCAATTCCTAACTTTTTTGCTGCATGATTGGTAACATAAGGGGGCTCAGGTTTTAACAATTCTGGTGCATATGAAACATATATTAACATGGAGTGTGCTTGACACCAGTGAGACAACATATGGCAGCGAGTGCTGTATACAGCAATAACTCATCATTTATTGAAGAAAAAGCAATAAAAATGAGCGATGCTACAGAAACTGAGAGGTTATAACTAGAGATGAAGGGCCCATATGTTATCAGTGAAAGGCTGTCTAAACAATTGAATGAACACTAAAACTGGATAAAATATGAGAGAAGAGACTGAAACAGACAGGATTGTGGAGGATAATCTGTAACAATGCTAGATAAGATTGATAGTGTGTAAATGTAGGGTTGAATGCTACTATAAAAAAGCCATTAGGTTTATTTACCAGCAGGGTTGTACAGTATTGCAGCATTCACACATTATTGATGTCATTAGATTCATATATGTACAGGATATTGCTTGTTCTTCCTCAATTGTTTTTATTTAATCTTTTATCATATCTTATCGCATCAATAATATACTGTTACTGGCATTACACATTAATACAGTGTTGATCCCAGGACTTGGTCAAACTGCCATGTCACACTGGAGGCACAGTTTTTGCCTTCCTCTAGGTGAGAATAAATGAATGAATTATGAATATGGGTTTAAAGGTAATAGGTAAGACCATTCCAGTTACTTACCTTCTGCAACATTACACACGCTGGCATAAAGATCAAGTATCCTTTTCCTTCGACTGTGGATCTATAAGAAAATATCACATTGCATAATTAGAGGACAAACTAATAAAAATTAAGAATCTAGTTCACGGCCAGTGCTCTTAAAGTACTTTTGGTAATTCCAGAAACAGAACTTATTCTTATCTGTTACTTAGACAGGACCAGATTTTAGAAAATCTTTGGCCCTTCCACAGCTGAAGTCCAACTTCAAATGGATTAGTGGAGGCTTATTTATCAACATTCTCATTTTCGTTGTTTTAAAGGTTTTTGAAGCCACGACTAAACTCACAAACGTCAAGCAATTTATTAAAAGATCCAAATATAAAAAGTACAAAATTTTCTGAAAGATGCACTAAAAAATATGAATACCTGTAAATCCTTTAAAAATTTAAGTTTTTCAGACAATTACTAGCGAAAAAAAGAATCTGAAAACCTCGAAAAGTATGTATTGATTAAGAACGGTCCCATCAGATCAGCGCAGCTCCCATTGGCCCTCTTGTTGTAGGTGGACTATAATCATATTGTAGGAGTTTTAACGATTACGATACTTTACATAAAGACATTTGTTAAAACTAGTTTCTGAAGGGCAGTCTAATTGTATAATAATCATGAAAACCTGTCCAATGAGGTCATACATCATTACCTAAAAATCAAGTGAATTTAAGTATTTTTCCAAAGCAACGTGCAATGTTTGTATTGTTGGACATGGGCTACTGACTGCCCTACTAGCAATACTGCCATGAGCCTTCCAAAAACATCAGTGGTTTAATTCTAGGGGCTTCTTAAGGCTCTTACTGACGAGCAGTTGAAGCTGCGCTCCCCTGCGTTCCGTTTTCCTGCGTTCAGCCACAGGGGAGCACAGGAATAGACGCACTACGTCTGTACTCACACAGGTGAGAGAAGTTGTAGAAAATTGGTTCTCTTTTGGGGATTCTATTGAGTTATAATGAATGGGAAGGCATTTTCTGGGTTGTGGCTACTTTATTCCTGGCTAGTAGTTCTTAAAGAGTCTAAAACACAATAGCATGCAGGAGCCAAACAGAATAAAGTGCCTCCCAAGAAATCGAATCCAGACCGGGATATTGGCATTTACTATGAATATAAATGCACTGTTTTGAACCAGGCAACCTCAAGCTGTTGCAGAACTACATATGCGCTGATGCACAGGTGGTCACAATAAAGAAAAGGTGAAGCTCCCCACCTGCAACGTATTTGGTGTTCAAATGTCTGCAGAACTACATATCCTAGTATGCCTCAGCTGCTTCAAATTGCACCGTCCTATATAATCATTTTGATCTAATTGTGGAAAATGTTGTACCACAGTGTTTTTAGCCATAAGTATAAAATATGTAAATATAATAAATATTTGAATTTTGAAATAGTATACTTAAATTATTATATTAATAATATAAATAAAATATATAGTGAATAAAGTACCCCCTCTTGTAAAATACAGTATAAGGATATTATAAGTTACCGAGGAGTTTCATGACCATATACAGGTCATGGAACTCCAAGGTAACTTTTAATATCCTCATATTTTGCAACTGGGGGTACTTTATTTATTATAATACACAAGTTTCAGTGATTCATGTGACAGAAATGACATCAGAACTCACCGTTTATAACTGATGACATCAGAACTCACCATTTATAAGGATATCATTTACAGGATATTCATGGCTTTTGTGTATTATAATAATTATACAGTACATATTTACCCCGCTTTATACAGCCCTTAGCTCTCTCTGTGTATCGTACAGCTATTCCATTTCTCAGAGGCAGAGTGGTGAAGTGGTACAATATAATGGCACCAAATACGGTGTTCAGGTGACAGAAAACAAAGCACACGCTTTGATAAATTTGCCTTTATTTATTTTATTTTTTTTACACCTTTTTTTTCCAGCATTGATCATAGTGATATGATAACCCTTTGTGTTCATTCAACACTGTCTAATATAAAAAATGCCCTGTGTTGTTTAGAGTAGGTCTCTGTGATCCCAAAATTCAGTAAAAGTTCCTTCTACAGCAGAAATTCATTAAAATCAGACTTAGAAGTTATTTCAGTGACTTAATTTGGTTCCTAAGAAAAGACCAGGCCTAATAAAATGCCTATTTCTGACCAGAGCTCAGTTGCCAGTGTTCTGAAAGTGCCTATTCCATCTCCTTCTCTAGCTGTCTCTGCAGAATGCTCATTCATAAGAAACCACTGTATATGACCTGTTTAAGTGATTTCAACATTGAATTTTAGAACCTGTAGCAATGCAATTTTATAGGCCTCGATATCCTGTAAATAGTACTTAGCACTTTAATGTCAAACAAGTAGTGTTATCTTACCCCTGTTAACTTGCTGTTTGTGGTGGACTTGTCCCTTGCCAGGTGCACTAATGATAAGAGACAGAGCTCCGCACTCCCTTGTTTGTCTATGGCTGCTTCTTCATCACTGTCCATGCTACGGCTTAAAAGGCGCTCATTCTCTGACGAGGCATCATTTTCACTAAAAACATTATATACATATGTTTAGTACAGTTTTGCTGTATTTTCAATTTGTTTTGCACAATGACATTGGTGCTCTACTGGTATGGAGGCTTAAGACAAAGACAGAACATAGCGATATATCTCAATGGACACTAACCCCATACCAATGTACCAGTGGGAAATTGGGACATCTTTTTTTGGCAGAAAAGGTTTTACCACAAACAGAAAAAGTGAAGGCCCTCTTCAGTAAATTAGAACTTATACAAATATACACAATTTTACACACATAAACATTTTTTGTCAAAATGAAAAAATATAACGTAAAAAATTTAATTTTTGTGCTGTAACTCTGCCCATCACACTGAAGTATGCCTTGGTTTTCTGGTGGGCCCAAGGTCTAAGACTTCCTGGTGGGCCCCTGGCATCCCAGTCTGACACTGGACAAGATGACTGAGATTGTACAAAATCTGGTCATTACTGGTGCTCCTACACCACTAGGCCCACAGCAGCTACTTAATCTACTGCCTTTGTTGTTAGGCCCCCAGAATGTATTTGCCTACCCCTGGTTTCACTTATTATGATTGGAAATTGGAATGAGTGTATATAGCATGTATAGTATAGCACACTTTGGTGGTACTTGCTGCTCTTGACAAGTCATGGACTTACACACACTCACAGCTACTTACTTTTTTTCTGTTTTAGTCTGGGTCTCCGACAATTTTTCATATTCATCTTTTTCAGAAAAGATATTCTCTGCTGTAAAAAAAATAATTAATATTATCTTATTAAGTATTCATAATAAATATGTAAACAAACATATTTTCTGCCTGTGGACAACAGTATATAAAGGCTAAACGTGAATGAAGATTTCAGGCAGACAATGGTAAAGACCCAACAATATGAGCCATTTTACGGCATCCATAATTAACAATAATAGCTCGGAAAATAAATAACATGATGCATAGGGTATTTAAAAGACAAGCTAATGCTTGAGGGACTGACTCACTATATAAAAAGCCATGAATATCGTGTAAATCCTTCTTGATATCCTTATAAACGGTGAGTTCTGATGTCATTTCTGTGTATTTTAATAGATAAAGTACCCCCAGTTGCAAAATATGAGGATATTAGGGGGCATATTTATCAAGGGTCGAATTTCGAATTGAAAAAACTTCGAAATTCAAAAAGACAAACCGAAACTAAGTTGAAGTTTTTTTTGGGTCGAATAGGTCTGTTTTCGATCGATTAGGTCCGTATTCGGCCTAATTTGAATTGTATGAATCAAAGGAATAGAGCATTTGATCGAATTAGATTCAAAGTTTTTCCCCAAAAAAACTTCCATTTTTCAAAGTCCACCAATTGACTCCATATAGGTTCTAGGAGGTCCTCCATAGGCTAAAACAGCAATGTCCATATAAACCTTGGCTTCTTCTAAAATGGTTCAGGGCTTACCTGGCACCTCCTTTTTCTCTTCATGTTGGTTGATCTGATCTTCCACATTCTTTGAAGGGTCAGTGCAACATGCTGAAAAAGAAAGGCAAACATTTGGGCAGTTATTATTAACGTTTTAAAGTAATTATTGTTTTTTTACTATAAAATCAAAATTTTTAGTGGAAAAAAACTTACATTTTTCTAGATTTATTATACCCTGAGGCTGCAAAAAGTCCAAATCTGAAAATTCAACATCTCAGACCTGCGGCGTTGTATATAAGTCACAGAGAGTGGTCCCTATCCTATTTGGAAGTTTCTGTGGTCTGCGCTGGATTTAGCCAGAAAATCTAGCTATTTTTTTCTAGAAGAAGCCCGAAAAAAATTGAGCTACTCAGGAAAAGAATCTGAAAAAATCGTGCGATTAGGATTTTCAGTCTATGTTTCTCCCCAATCTGATTAAGTTGTGCTTTTTTATTAATAAATAAGGTCAAATTGTGGATTCTAGTTTGGTCAGACTTTTTTGGTTTGTTTTAATTCAAAAACTAGATAAATTCGGATTTTGATAAATAACACCTTTGGTCTGGATAAGTGCAACAGAATATCTTATTTATTATTCCAATTGAATGCTTGATTGAAAAATGCACTGTGCTGCTTGGAATTGGTATTCCTTTTTTTAGGGGTGCTGTAGTTGCAAATGCTTTTAAAGCGTGGTTTATGCTTAATAGAATACAGGATGTTTAAAAATCTGAGCTTTGAAGTACTACTGTACTATTAAAGGGGCAGTATACCTCTCCAAATTCAATGAAGAGGCTTTTTGCCTTTTAGTTAAAAAACTATTTTTTTGGTTAAACAGAATAAATGGAAACTCAAGCACATGAGTTTTTGCCTCTTACAAGAGCGAGATGGATAATTAGATTATCTGTAAACAACCTCCTCCCTTCACCCTTTGTTTTGACGGTTCTGGCTCACAGATAAACATACGTTTATTTTGACTTGGGAAAATTGCAAAATCCATAAAAAGTAGGCATAAGGTATGTTCAGCCTTATTAATTGAACAAGGAGTATACTATCCTTTTAAAGCTGCCCATCCAGATCACACATAACTCAAAATTTGGCCTACAGTAGTCCTAACACCATATATTGTAGTATTACCTTGAGAAGAAGGTTTGGTCTTTAAAATGTAGAACATGATGATGAGAACAATGGCAATGGCCATGATGAATATTGTTGACATTGCGATAATAAGTGCTGTGGCCAAATGTCCTTGTCCAGTCACTTCTACTAAAGAGACAAAAGTCATATTACTTAGACAATCCTCCTAAAAATAATCCAGATATGAGACCATGTCACACTCTACACGTCTTCATTGATTTCACAAGTAAAATTTTATGCATAACATTAAATAAGGTTTTTATTATATGTTATGTTGAATTGTGTATTGGATATACCAACTTCCCAGATTTTTCACTGTAGTTCCATCCCAAATACACATATCAAAAGTCCTTGTCTTAGCATGTTAAATGCCATTATAGTAATCATCTACTTCAATAAAAATGCCATTATAATAATCATCTACTTTAATTAATAACTAATACAAATATCATGAATGTGTAAAAGGAGTGCCCCTGCTGTTCTACTAAATGAACTCAAAGGCATAAAGAACTGATGCAGAAAGCTTGTGATGTTTCTCTGTAAGTTCTGTTGCTCAATGTTAAATGTGCAACAAAATTTATCAGAGAAGCACAAGATTAAAGGAGTTGTTCAGTGTAAAAATAAAAACTGGGTAAATAGACTGTGCAAAATAAAAAAATGTTTCTAATATAGTTAGTTAGCCAAAAATGTAATGTACAGAGGCAGAACACTACTTCCTGCTTAGCAGCTCTCTTGGTTTCCACTGATTGGTTACCAGGCAGTAACCAATCAGTGACTTGAGGGCAGGTCACATGGGCCATAACTGTTGCTTTTGAATCTGAACTGAATGCTGAGGATCAATTGTAAACTCACTAAACAGTTATGTCCCATGTGGCCCCCTTCAAGTTGCTGACTAACTCAAGAGAAGCAAGAAGTAGTGTTCTGTTTTGTTAGACATCCTCTCCTCCAGCCTTTATACATTACATTTTTGACTATGTAACTATATTGGAAATATTTTTTATTTTGCACAGCCTATCTATTTACCCTGTTTTTATTTTCATACTGAACTGTTCCTTTAAGTTAATGATCAGTCAAGGAGTGTTTTCAGATATATTCGGTATCTTATTTTTGCATCTTGGTGAAAATAAATGTAAATGTATATTCCTCCTTTTTTAAGGGTACACAAACATAAGCAAAGATCAATGTTGAATTCAGTAGCTACCATCATTTTTAACTTACACTCTTACCTTTGTGTGGATGTTGGAAAGGGGAGATGGTGCTGGAACCTGATGTAATTTTGGAGCTGCCAGAAACTTGGGCTGATGAACCAATACCTATAATGGAGACATAAAAGACTTCATGGTCAGAATAGAAAGCTTCAAGAAAATATTTGACAATGAAAAGATTGAAAAAAATCATCAAAGGGCCCTTGAATACAGTGATAAAGATCAGCTGATACTATAATGCTAAAATACTGCTGCAGAAAATGTTCACGTTAAACAATACCACATTTTGGCATGTGTTGTAATTAGCATTTAATTTGAATAACACTGAGATTCAATAAGCAACAAAACAATAAAATAGAAAATTGATGTAAATTGAAAAAGTAGTCAGAAAAGTACTCAGTAAGTTTTTTTGAATTTAGGTTCCCTTTTAAGACTAAACGAACATCACTCGGGATAACAATGTTTTATAAGGTTCGCCTTACGTCAAAAGTTTAAATACTGAAATTAGATGTTATAAAGATGATCTTTGTCTTACTATATAGAACTGAGCTGTTTTTTCAACAAGTGATTTATTGTTGGCTTTCTGTTAAGCTGTGTATACTTTATTAAATCTTTGCTTGAAGTCCCCCATGACCCTAACTCTATATGTTTAATGCATAACTTGTTTCAACCAATCCCAGCTGGGTATTTTTTAATAAGAGACGCTTCAACCGGAGTTAATTTAGGACCCGTAAAAACTTAGAATCTTAGTGGAAAATGACTTTCCTAAAGGAAAATTCATATCCCACCTTGTAAGTCAGGTCATAAAATATAAATATTTCCGGGCACACAATCCAGCACATGATTGAAAAGGCTCTAAATTAATATACTTTATTGCTTTCAAATGCAAAGCCAGACCAGCTAGTTGTTAGTAAAAGCTTTATTAGATTTGCTAATTCCTTAGTGAGGCATGCCTTTATAGTTGGTCAACTGTAAAATACATAGAAACACAGAATTTGTCAGCACATACGGAATTATTTCACTACCCAGTCTGCACTGTTTTTCTGTTTTATACTTTAAATTGGTAACAAGAAATACTTCAATGGAAAATAATATGACAAATCCATAGCTTTTACACTTTCCAAAACACGTTGAAGTTGATCCAGGGAAGACATAAAAAAGCCTCTAACGGGTCAACTGAGCCCCATAAGGAAAACAAACTCTTTAATGATGCCGAACACAGTGGGGCTTATTGTTAAAGCGTACAACTACTGTGTTGGATGCAACTCTGACTTCAACCTTGTATTTATAATGAAACTTCTGTACACAGAATAGCACTGATCATTATTTCCATTTGCCTGGAAAAGTGAGTGAATAAGCCAATCAATATTTTACAGTCTTATTCAAATCTGGCCATAGTCATTGAAATACCATTAAGACAAAGGTTTTTTCTGCAACTTGACCAACTTTGCTTTGACTTTACTAGAAGCTTTTTGTAGTGGCTGAAATAACAATGCACAAAGTCACCTGTCCATTTTAACATTAACCTAACTGGCTGCTCTAGCCAGTCTCTTACCAATATGCAGATGAATGGAAACGGCTACAGCATTTGCAAAACTATAAGCTCCAGTAGGTGCCAGATCAAGCTATACTGATCTTACAAGCACAACACAATCCTGAAATTAGCTCATGTATCTTGTTCCTTAAGAGGGACATAGACATTGCCTTGCCATTAGTGGGCTGCGCTAAAGTTTATGCTCTTTACCAAAGAGCTAAGTACTTCTCATGTTATGGTATCGGCTATCCTGTTTTAAAACTGTATTATGTATATACAATTTGAGTGCTGTAAATACAAAAACATGGCCCTCCTAGTGTTGTTCACTGTCCCCCATCTGCTTTAGGACTACACGACTTCTATGTATGAAATTATCATCTTAATAAAAAAGATACAATATACAAAAGACCAGCCCCTGCTAAATAAGTCCTGCTGCTTCTAATAAATAAAATAAATACATTTCTCCTACACAGAAACATTGAAGCTTGCAATGGACGAATTTAGGAGCAAGATAGATATTTCAATGCTTTGGTTGGGTAGAAACTGGACTCAACCCAACATGAAACATAATATGTTTTTGCTATGGATAGATAATAAATAAATAAATAAATGTACAACACATATTAAGCAGCCTAGTCTAGATCAAGTATACCTTAAGGAAACAAAAGTGAGCACTTACTGTCCTTAGAAAGGTGTCTATTGAGAAATGGCATGAAACAGATTGCTTTGTGTAGCTTGGAAGGAATTTTGGCCTGAGCACATCTTTTACATGCCAACCCAATATGTTTTGCCAACTATCCCTTGCTTAGTCCTTTCTTGCATAATAACTCTATATAATATTAAGTGTTGCCATACAGGTTTAATAAGAAATACTAAACCCAAACTGCATTAACTCTTTGTCTGCCTTGGAGGGTGTGCTCAAGAGGAAATCCAATTCAAAATCATTTATTTTGAAAAAAGCATAATGAACTATACGTAAAGAGCTGGTGTCCATAAAGAGTGCCACACAGCTGGATTGCATTGTACAGATTAAGTACAATAGTTTTTTTATCCATCCAGCTGTAAAAATATTAGCCTGGGTTGGCTGGATTCTCTTTGGCGTGTGCCTTTTTATTACAGTCTGACATGGGATTGTAGGGAGCCCCTCACTTTTATTGCTTGAGCATGAGAGCCAGTGTTTTTATGGCTTCTTACAAAGCTATAGTGCTTTGCTATGATGTCATGGCCTGTTATGTATTTTCACTTCCACTGCACTAGTTCTGACCTCTAGTTTTTTCTATATACTGTACTTTCAATAATTAGCAGATACTACCCAGTTTTTTCAGTGTTTGGGAGGATAATGCATGTATCCAAGCTTCTCTTAGCTAAGTAAAATGGAAATACAACCTATACTGCATCTGTGCTTTTAATCAGTAGCAGGAAAACAGCATCGGAAACTGGATCAGCACTGAAGAGCACCTCTAATTAAGAGAATTTGAGATGCAACAGGTCTTATGTTTCAACCAGAAAGCAAAACAACAACAGAAGCTTGCACAACCAAAGCCAACAGAAATAGTCAATGAAATATATATATATTTTCACCTGTAAATCTAAATGTAACATTAATTATAAAGCATGTATTAGTCTTTCTCTCTCTACGTGTTTTGTGATATAATCTTCCTCTCAAACAAGTACAATGACAAATTATCAGCCCCTGATGCAAACAGTTTGCATCTAACATTACATTTATTCCCATTCTGTGTGTCTCCTGCTGTTTCTGGTCTAAGCTTTCTTCTAGTATATAGATTGGATTGATGAATGCTGAAAGCTGCAATTTAGTGTCGCCTGGTGATCAATGTGCTGTAGGGAACTGCGGGAGTTAACTATTATTTGCTGCCTTAGTTTAGCATGTGATAACCCATTTACCTAAATAAATAGGGGGATATTTAGAACAGGAAGATGCAGTATACCATACGTCAAACAGAAAGGGTAGTCGTTTGTTATTTTCACAGCTACTCACCGCTATACTATTCCTAGCAAAGCATTATTCTCTTTCTTACTACTGACCATGCTTATGTCTATTTGGTTAGACACTATGATATTCATTTCAAGGGTGTAGTTTATGATCTCTTATTATTTCATTAGTTTTCTTTGAGTGTTTACATGGGCAGGTAGATGTTTTGCAGTGTGCTCAAAAAGGATACTACATTAAATACAGACAGCTTTGCATTGCATGCTAATTCAGAGGAAGCTTTCTGGATGTAATCTGCCTAAAATTCCAGGTTTGATTTATTTCAGAGCTATGCTATTTTTGTGTTTGGGAGATAACTTGGAACACTTTGACGGTATGTGTGGTTTTGTAGAAGGTGCCAAGTTAAGCACCTGCATGAGAAGCTACATATGCAGCTTCTGTTCCTGAAAATCAATTGTCAATGGGGCACATTGTTTCTTCAGCTGGAACAACAGCAACGCTTTGGAGATGTAACAATGTTCAATGTATGAATGCATTCCTTCCACAATACAATATGTGCCACAAATTGGCACAACAGGTTCCATTTGAGTAAATACTAAGTGAGTTCTAATTGCTGGTTTTGGTAATATCATGTCGGAGTGACATTTCCTGTGTCTTTCTTGGTGTATGTATATATTATCAAATATCAGTGTAAGTATGAGCTCTTACAATAACACTAACTGAAGAAATGTAAATTAGATATGAATTTTTCCTTAAGTAATATTTTTTGTGATTAAAAATATACAGAAAGGCATGAGTGAAGACGTGGCACATATCTAACAGTAGCCCAACAAGGTCACTATATAATACTTTTATCATATATACCTGTATGCTGGTTTATATTAATGTGTACATAGCTTCCAGTAATGTAAAATTATTTAGGACAAAGTATTGTATAAAAAAAGTATTATTGCAACCACTGGCACTTTTCTTGGCATCAGCGTTCAACCTCACGACAAGGCATTATGACTAGTCGGAAAACGATGTCATGAATAATAGCAATTTATTTAATATAAAAAGTAAAAAGAATTGTAAATATTTGAAACAAATGGTGGCTTAAAAGAATGACATGATATTTTCCAAATTAAATGACTGCTAGCCTTGCCTTGCACAATGTAGCATTTGCATGACTTTGTATTTGCAACACCCTGCCCAATATTGCAAGAATTTGCTAAAAAGAAATGTAAAAAAATTTAGCTAAATAAGTTAAATGACGTGTAGTTATACATCTAAATCTGTGTATTTTTCCATGTGTCAGGCTTGTTCTATATATCATATGAAGGGTTGATTGTATAAAGCAGTGATGTTATACAGAAGTCTGTGGGGAATATAAACATAACTTGCAGCCTCTTTACCTCCAGTTGAACAGCCCTGTGCTACTTATGAAATATTAATATATATGCAGCTTTTATATATTATTGATTGAATGAATATAAGATGTCTACAAATTCAGTAAAGACCCTCATTTTCTATTTTCATTGAAAATAATAATGTAACTTGGGAGAAAACTTGTAAAACCACACAAATTAAGGATTCTTGGTATAGATATGGGATCTATTATCTGAGATGTGGAGCGCCATGTGTTAAGGCTACTAAAACATTTAACTAAAACAAAAAAAGGAACATTGTTGTGGTATCAGTCATAAAAGTGAACAAAATTTCCATAACTGGAGCTTTCCAAATAATATATCCTAAACCTGTACTTCAAAAACATATGGTACATTGCAGAAAAAGAGAATACAAAATCAGGGCTCATATTTTAGTTCTGAATGCATTTTAATCTAAAGCAAAATAGACATATGTATGTATTGCTTATTGACAGTGCCATGAGGCAGTGCTCTCCAAGATTTTCTATGCCAAGGGCCAACTCTCTCTCTCCCTCCCTCTCTCTCTCTCTCTCTCTCTCTCTGTCTCTCTCTCTCCCTAACACATGATGGGGAGGCTGTGTTTTATTAAAAGGATGATTAAATTCAAAAAGAGGTAATGGAGGGAGCCAAAAGTATGTTTGGGAGGGCCACAACCGCCTCCAGTTGGACAATTACTCACAGGTTCACAAAGTCACAAGAAAAATATATTTTGGTGGTAAGTAGATATTGTTTAATACGTTATAATACAAAATATTAACCTACAGTAGTATTGTGATTTTTTTATTTACATTTTGTTTCATTATTGCTTGCTGTATGCTAAAGTAGGCAAAATGTATAACCCTGTATAGACATTGTCATCATAGAATAATAACAACAAATTTTTTTGCCTTCTTCAAAAATATGGTATTGCCATCTACATTTTATTAATGCTGTATTTCATTTCCATCTGTACAAGAGTTCACCTGAGCTTCTGCCTCTTATAAAATTTAAAATACACAGTATTTATTGCTTATTATGATGTCCAGGTAAATACGATTTATGAGTTATTCTTGGTTAGTATTGTTAGTGCAGGATTATAGAAGAATGAAAGCCAGAGCAGTAGAAGACTATGGTTTATGGAAATAGCTGACACAGTAGTGCTTATAACTGATGTTCACATTATCAGTCGATCTCAACCAGACACATTTTTCTTTTGTGTGCTTTTTTCTTCATCCTTGAACCTGAGAACAAAACAAAAGATGTGCAGTGAGGCAGTGTGAGGTTTGTTAAAAATGAGTCTGTTAGGTTGGTGGCATTAGGTGCGAATGTGGGTGTAAATTAGACCATGTATAAAGCATTTTAAACTGACTAAGCAGATACAGTATACAAGGGACACTGTCAAGGGCTGAAAAATCTTCAGTATCTCTCTTCACAGAAGATCCAGAAGCTCCATTTTTGTTCTTCAAGAAAGGATCTAGGGAACATAATTTCAGCTACAGTTGTGGTGGCTTTCAGTTATATTTTTTCACATTTCTTGTACATTCTCTGCCTGGAGCCTGCAGATTATTCATTCTTCTTGGTAACTTGGCTGAATCCTTAATTGTCAGTTAATCGTTTGTTTTCACTTTTGATATGTAGTGTAAACAATATTTGAGATTATAAACTTTATATTTGTTTACTTTGTTAGTGGTCATCAAATCTCCATTGGTGCTCCAGGTTACCATAATGTGGGTTGAGGTGGTTATTCGGTACATAGTCCACGGCAAATGATTAAGGATACATTCCATTGCTGTCCAACTTATTACTTGCAGTGGGCTGATTAATTATCATATAGCATGCTTGAGGTTATATTATATTAAAATGGTGATGTCATATAATGATGTCTATGGAGTCATAGAGCAAACTGGGGGCCAAAACAATATTTTGGAGGGCCACATTTGGCCCACTGGTCTGCAGTTGAACAGCCCTGCATTATACTACAGTACAGTCTTCTTACCTCAATGTGATTCTTTAACTGCTTATACACAAGCATTTAATACACACTTGTTGGCTTGTCTTCTCTGATGATATAGTTTAGCAGAGTACATTTTCAGATGGTTACTCATCTGCCATTGTTTAATCATTCTTTCTTTCAGGTGAAGCTAATTTCAAGTTCTTCTGCTTTCATTACCTTCTTGCCTTTGCACTGCTGTTAAGTATTAAACTTTATAATACCAAACATAAAATCCATTTCTTAATGCTCTTTGCATTAGATCTTCTCGTTTATTCATTTTAGTGGACCCAAGCATATAGTTTGAACAAGGAAGCTGTCTTTATGTAGTCTTTATATAGATGAACAATTCAGTTACAATTCAGTTACAAAGTGCCATACCTGCTTGGGTTAAATGATCTACTTGTACAGTTGCAGCCAAATATTGCATCATGTGTAAAGTATTATATATTGTTAGTGGAAACATATGGTGAAACTGTGTGATGCTCTTTTGTGTTTTGATTAGTGAAGCAAAGAAATATCCTTCCCATGTGCTTTGTGTGTATGCAGACATATCTGCAGCCCTTTTATTCTTATCAACCTTTTCCTCTGTACCTCCTGCAAGAACTTACTGGATAATGGTGATGATTGGTGACTAGAATTTATTTAATCTCTGAACATAGAGCTTCTTAAAAAGCATTACAGAGATACTGACACCACAAAATAATGGTTTTTTATATCAACCATAATATTGTCTCTGAATGCTGTTTATCATTTTGCCATAAAAGTATTTGCCTGATGCTTTTACATTACCTTTCTTACCCCCATGTTCCTCTATGAGGGGGCTGCCATATTTGTGCAGCAATAGTCCATTAGCATTAGAAACTCTAACTGACAGGTTGAGAAGGGACAGCCAGATTTAGAAAATTTACAAAAGTTCTCAGTATTTTCTGAAAAGACTCCAACCAAATCTGCACTGACTTTTTCCCCCTATTTATCAATGCATTTTCACAAATTTTTCTTGTACAGAAAAAGTCACTATAAAGTTGTAATAAAAATCCAAATCCTTTGATTTTTTTGGATTTTGCTCTCGAAACATAATTTTTTTGGTAAAATCACCTGAAAGCTACGTTTTTTTGGAAACCCAGTGCAACTCTTAACACCATCGGACTTAAATAAATTCCCAAAAAAAAGTTTTTTTCCCTCCCTAGAAAAATTCGGAGCTTAATAAATAACCCCCACATATATCACTTTAAGGATGTGATATATTTGGCTTTGTATTTCTCGTTTAACAGAATGATTTCTAAGTGCTCTAAATGTTTTGCAATGATTATAAGGATGGAATACAAGGCCCATGTATATCTACAATCTTTAGTTAACTTTGTTAAAGGGCTCATTTTAACAGTATCTGTCATGAGTTGAATCTCTATGATTACCCATCTCACTGTTTTATGCTATCTCTGCTCAGTAATATTTATAGTTATAGTTAATACTTCATCAATGCAGTAACCTATAACACATATGGTAGATATTGCCAGATCTGTCTCGTAGCACATGCCCATATTACATACCAGCTAAAAATCTAGCCATAATATTTAGTGTAATTTCAGAGCCACATTTGAGACTACACAACAACAGTCAAATAAGAGTTAGAGAAAGCTGACAGTGAGAACCAAAGTGCACCAAAAGTTTTACCTAACTCAGCTTTTCATTTACTGCTGAATATTTGCTCACATTACTCACCAATGGCCTCTGGCTGAGAATACTGGGAGTATTATAGTTATAGTTATTTAAGCCTATAAGCAGTATGGGTCTTGGCATCATTTCCTTTATTACTTTCCCTTATTATTTTCTGAATTAGAAATAATATGGTGAAATTAATTGTATTATTATTGTATAAGATATCTTGTAAATAAGTGGTTTGTGTTGTATATTCCCTTCTGGAGAAGGGGCGTCATGCCACAAAATGTGTAAGGCATTGATTTCATCATATTCTGTAGTTATGGATGTTTTTTTAAAGTGAAAATAAGTTATATTTATGGCAGCCACTCTGTTGATGTGTGATATTCTTGTTGGTATTGGTATTTTAATGTAGTTGACTCATGGAATTATATATTAATTTACAAATATTATTACATAAAGACTATAGTTACTATAGTTTGCTTTTTTGCTTTTAAAAAAGAATGTAGAGTGTTGTCCAATACCCTTTCTATATAATCTCATAAGGCAAAATATATTATAGGGCTAAAGAAGTCACCTGACTGAGCCTGCTAAGACTTGTTCAGATTCCGCTCAGTTCACACCTCAGAACAGGTGAATAGGCATGATTACACAAATGAGTATTGCTTTATAGCTTTCTTACCAATATATTTAATTTTAAGACATTTCTTCATTTCAATCATTTCAGTTCTGAAAATGTGTGGATACTTACATTCCTTGGTGTTGGGAGGAGCAGACAGACAGGAGTAGCACACATTTCCATACATGCTCTTGGGACGGTTCTCCAACATGTAGTACCTACAACAGGCAATGCAATTACAACCAATAATACCCCACAACTGTTATTCTGTACAACATATTTATATTTTACAAAATATATTCTGTGGTATATTTTACCACATAGATATTATAATGGGGTATGGTGGTTATTACCCTACAACCCCTATAGGCCACCTGGGGGAATCAGCCCTGTTAAAAAAATATATAAATCCAATAATCCTTATTGGAGGCAATACAATCCTTTTGGCTTTTATTTATGTTTAAATTATTTTTTTGTAAACGTAAGGTATGGAGATCCAAATTATGGAAAGGTCCATTATCGGAGAAAAACCCAGGCCCTGAACATTCTGGATAAAAGGCCCCATACCTGTATAATAATCATTCTTTAAAGGAGAACTAAACCCCCCATAGTGATAAGTCCCCATTGGCCCCCTCCGCTGGCCTCCCCTCCCTGTCTCCCCCTACACAGTCTTTCCCCTCTAGAAATATCAACCGCACATGCAGAGTGAGTGGAGTGGAGCTCACGGGTCCCATCTTCTTCTCTTCTGTAATCTTCATGTCTTCTTCCTCCCCTTTGGCAATTTCTGTCTCTTTCAGCGCATGCGCATTTGTCGCAAACTGGAAGATTGCTCCAACTGCGCATGCGCCAATACGCTGCTCTCAAAGATTACTGAAGAGAAGAAGATTGCACCTGTGAGCTCCGCTGCATGTGCGGTCGCTATTTCTAGAGGAAAAATAATTCAGGGGGGAGGCGCGGAGGGGGCCAATGGGGACTTATCAAAATAGGGGGTTTAGATCCCTCATTTTAATTTGGTAGCCAGTAAAACTTGTACCGAAATGTCCCTTTCTGTTTTGGTACCATGACATCTTTTCATTAGCCATTAGTGTACAACAGAAGGAGCAAATGTTACCATACGGAGAGCAACCTTACCCAGGAAGACAAGGCCCACATTCTGCATCATTCTCACTGTCCCCGTGAGTTAGGATAGTAGCACGGAAAAATCCCTCACAATCTTTGTGTCTTCTGCAAATCTGATAGCCTCCTTTGGAATATTTTCCAGATTGGCAAGGAATACAGTCGAAATCTTCATCTTTAAAGCCGTAACCACAGCTCTACAATGATACAAAATGTTGTGTTTATAAATAAAACAGTGATAACTATGCATTGCTTACAATATTTACTCAACTGTTTTGTATATTTTGTATAATACCAGTGTTCATTTATTTGGGTATATGTTGATCAGGTTTCTGTTCCTTACCATATAGGGTTCTTCCCCAGGCTCACATTCAGGGCAGCTTTGGCACATGCCAGTTGTCTGATTATAATATTCATTTTCACCACAGTTACCATAATCCGCATGTGCAGAACACAACAGGGACACCTACAGAAAAAAACATTTATCAGTTAAACATGGTCTTGCATTGCTACATTCAGTAAAACGAATTGTGTCATCTTTATTACTGACAGGCAAAACTGACACACGCAACTAATCCGTTTTTGTTTAAGATACTGTGCAATAAATTGTCTCATCTGGCAGATGTTCAACTGAGTGCTGTTGAAATTCTCTAATATGTGAATTTTTCTAAGATCTGAAGACTAAATTTTTTCGGCTGACCCACTTGAACATTTTTTATTACTTAGTAAGCATAAGGTTTTTATAGATCTGTTTTTTTTTTTTACTTTTTCTTACATGTACTCCATGCCGATAATCCCTCATACATTTTTCTTTATTAATGATGCTGTTAAGTAAATTATAGATTATAAGTAATATACATAATATATATAATTATAAGTTAAGTAAATAAATCTGTTACCTGACAAATGCTACAGTATTTTGCTCCCAAATGACATTCAGGGGTCTATTTATTAAGTCTCAAATTTTTATAGTTGAGGTTTTTGGGGGAAAAACAAAAACTCAAATTTTTCAAGATTTACAGTATTAAACTTTAAAGCTGCTAAAAATCTGAATCCAAACATACTTCTGCTAAAACCTGTCAAAGTCTTGTAAAAGGCAATGGCAGATTTCTTTTCTGCAGAAAGATGTTTTTTGCCCTCAAGATGTTCGAGGGTTTCGAAATGCCTGGGTACACGATAGGCTTAATATAAACCAAAGAAGAGGATCAGCACTCACAGGTCTCAAAAATATCAAATTATAATTTATTTTAGAGCTATGGACTAACGTTTCGGCCCGCAAAGGGCCTTTCTCAAAGAGTGAGCCTGGGTTCAAAATGCAAACAATAAGATAACTGTCCCAAATAAGGCATGCACTCACAGGTCTTATCCAAGGTGAAAAAATGGTATTTATTCAGCAAATAAAACTGCTTTTTTTTTTTTTTTTTTTTTTAAAACTGCATTTTTTTGCTGAATAAACAACATTTTTAATATTAAAGTGTAAAGTTTCATTTTTCACCTTCTAAAGTAGCTCTGAGGGAAGGGGGTCGCAGACTTCAACTGTTCTAAATTGATACATCTAGTAATTGAAACATTTGTTATCTTTGTCCTAGCTGAGCAGAATTTATGAGTTTTGTTAAAAGCAGCTGTTAGGCTAAGGCCACACTAGGCGATAGCGCCGCGATTTGACTCGCGGCGACTCTTCGCCGCGACTTTTAAGCCGCAATCGCTGGGGAAACTTTTGCGCTGGCGTCTATGGGAAATCGCCAGCGTAAAAACACACGCGGCGATCTTTTTTCTATTGTCGCTCGAAATCACCTCGCTAGGCGATTTCGAGCGACAATAGAAAAAAGATCGCCGCGTGTGTTTTTACGCTGGCGATTTTTCGCGATTCCCCATAGACGCCAGCGCAAAAGTTTCCCCAGCGATTGCGGCTTAAAAGTCGCGGCGAAAAGTCGCCGCGAGTCAAATCGCGGCGCTATCACCTAGTGTGGCCTTAGCCTTACAATTGATACAATAGTTGCTAATATTCCAACGATATTGCTGAGAAATATATCAAGTAATTGTATCAATGAAATGTAGCAAATTGTAACAGTTCAGATGCCCCAGAATCACTGAGATAACAGATTGAGACACTAGTGACATGAACATTCAACTTTTGAATGTTGGGAAAACAATAAAAGATGAAAAGCAGTTGAAAAAAGTCTTTGTTTATGGTGAACAATCTGAAAACAACTCAACTGAAAAAAGTGTTTGGAAGGTGACCAAAACCTTTAAATGATCTCTTCTGAAGGAATACTGTCATGGGAAAACATGTTTTTTTCAAAACACATCAGTTAATAGTACTGCTCCAGCAAAATTCTGCAATGAAATCCATTTTTCAAAAGAGCAAACAGATTTTTTTTTTTAAATTCAATTTTGAAATCTGACATGGAGCTAGACATATTGTCAGTTTCCCAGCTGCCCCCAGTCATGTGACTTGTGCTCTGATAAACTTCTGCCACTCTTAACTGCTGTACTGCAAGTTGGAGTGATATCACCCCCCTCCCTTTCCCCCCTCAGGAGCCGAACAGAACAATGGGAAGGTAACCATATACTGTAGCACAAGATAGCTCCCTAGTAGATCTAAGAACAACACTCAATAGTAAAAGCCAAGTCCCACTGAGACACATTCAGTTACATTAAGTAGGAGAAATAACAGCCTGCCAGAAAGTAGTTCCATCCTAAAGTGAAGGCACAAGTCACATGACTGGGGCAGCTGGGAAACTGACAATATGTCTAGCCCCATGTCAGATTTCAAAATTTAATATACAAAAATCTGTTTGTCCTTTTGAGAATTGGATTTTAGTGCGGAATTCTGCTGGAGCAGCACTATTAACTGATGTGTTTTGGAAAAACATGTTTCCCATGACAGTATCCCTTTAAGTTTGTGTTTAAAATGGAAGCTTTATGAGAAGCTGTATTTTATATATATATATATATATATATATATATATATATATATATATATATATATATATACATACTTATTCCTACAGCTGGAACACTCTTAATCCATTAGGCTATTGCCCAGGTGCAGGTTATAATAAGTCATACTGTACATAGAGCAAACAAAAAACCGCACGCACAGGACTTGTAAGGTGCAAAAAAATAAAAGATTTATTACAACGTTTCGGCTCCTGTACTTGAGCCTTCTTCGAGCTGAAACGTTGTAATAAATCTTTTATTTTTTTGCACCTTACAAGTCCTGTGCGTGCGGTTTTTTGTTTGCTCTATATATATATATATATATATATATATATATATATATATATATATATATATATATATATATGTGTGTACACACACCCCCCCCCAACCATTGCAATTATTGCATCAGCCTTTGACAGGGTTGGGTTTTATGTCAGGTTATAACTACTCCTGGAACTGCCTTAATCATGGTTTCACAGTTGATTAATGTGTCATTTTGTCTGTCCCTGCATGATTAGAATGTGCAGTTTTCTGGACATCTGAATAAAATCTGTTCTCTAATATACACACTAGGGGAACATGTCTCTCCTTTTTATGTGTGATTCCTATTGCATATTTGGAAGACTTCAGCTGCCTTGGAACCCCAATGTCTGTTTATACTGCATTTTTAGTAGTTGTATTAGAGTCCCAAGCCTAGCTTGTCTTTTGAGCACTTCCATTTGCTTCGTTCAGAAGTAATTGGTCTATTATAGATACTCATCAGGACCATATGTAACAAAATGGTTAGATGATGGCATTTTCCATTTCTCAGAAAGAGCCTGGTGAATGTCAAACAACTGGGGCTCATTTCAGGCCTTTGGAACGTTCTACCTTTTCAACTACACAGAGTGCAAAATGGAAGGTGCCTAATTAATCAGTTTCATTCTGGGTAAATTCCAAAACTTACAATAATATGAAGAATACTGACATCAAGTGCTATGATAATGAAATTATTCAAATAAAATATGGGTCACTGATCATGTACAGTACATCACTTTGCTGCTGGCATAATGCCATTCCTGATATTTAAATAGAATAAATGTATTCTATTTTCTTCAAGATACATTTCTTCATAATTAACGTGACTTTCAAACTGATCTTTTGCAAACTGATTCTATATACTGTAATGCGGGTTCATATTTCATTTAATTAATTGTAATGTTTCTGCCATTCAGTCTTGGTAAGTCTCGGAAATGCTGCAATGGATTTATTTAATCATGCGCTTAAGATAATTACCATAACAAAGCGGAATATATGGGTCCATTTTCTGTCACCTGGTTGGTTCATGCTTTTCTGGGGTTTTGTACCTGTGGGGGAAGCATGATCATGTTAAGGTTTGATTTCCAGGAAAATTTGAAATATGATGAACATTATGGCAAGCATCTAAAGGAGACAGCAGAGAGGCATTTATTATATATATTATTATATATTAGCACATACAGGGTGTCAGAGACTTCCGTCTTCTTACCATACAGTGTATAGGTTAAAAATTGTAAACCTTGGACCCTCAGCTCGTGCTCCTCTTCTCTGCAAAACATACCAGCAATCAGTTGTCCCTTATGTTACGTTTCCAATTGTCCCTTATGTTACGTTTTCAGTTGTTCCTTATGTTACGTTTTCAGTTGTCCCTTATGTTGTGTTTCCAATTGTCCCTTATGCTGCGTACTACACTTAATGCAAAGTTTGAGGTGCTGCACTGCCATATACAATACCCATTGCTGATCATACCAACCAAAGTTCAAGGTTAGTCAATATATTCACTGGGGGTGGCTAACAAATTGGCACCTCAATGAATATGACTTTCCTTGTCCTTTAAAAGGGTGCCGGCTATGGAAAAAAAGGTGCAGCTATTTTCCAGTAAAACAAATACACATGAAAAAAGATAAAATAATGTTGGAGTGCTACTGATTCGGGCAGCCGAAGAAGCGACTTGGATGAGTGTTGAAACAGTTCTAAGATTACTTAGCAGGTCCAGTTGCTTTAGATTTCACTATTAGATACTGCATAGTGAATGAATGAACTGATAAATAATAGGGCTCACGTACATCCGCAAGTGCAGTTGCAGTCCCTGCAATTTTCCTGCAGTCAGCTGTGTGTATAACTACTCTCATTAAGGGTATTTGCATCAAGATACACACCGTACAGTATACTGTATAGCTCGATGCTGCTCAGTCCTTCCTGCCTTCTCTTCCAAATTGAATGCTACTGTGCCTAATGATGTAGGGGAACTTCTGCCTTCTCCTGAGCAAGTGGTAACTACAGGGATCCCCTTGTGCCTAGCATCATTACCTGCCGTTCACTTACGCCTAAAGAATTGGGTACAGAAGTTACTTACACAGCGAATAGGGATATGACCCATTTCGCTTCAACAAAAATTTGCGAAAGGGCAAAAATTTGCCAAAATGCATCGAAGTCTATGGGTCTCAATTTTTTTTTTGACGTGCAACCATTTTTTTTTCATGGGCGTATTTTTTGCTGCAAAACTCGGCGGAAAATTTCTCTCATCGCTAACAGCAGACATGGAAATGACGTCTGACTGACTTCCATGCAATTGTATCTGATTTGCAACTAAATGCATGGCCAGTTGCATTCTTTTTGGTAAATTGGATGCCAATGTGCCAGACACAGTGCAATTGCAATTGGAAAGAAAACCTTGTGATTGCCCTTGAAACAGCACTCTGTGGACGCACATGTGCCATTATTTGTTCCATATCCCGTCCACAATATCTGCTCTTTGATAACAATTCTAATGCCTCAATTGAATTTATTTTGCAAACGTATTGCTTCCAGTACTTTCTCGTTCCTTGAAATGTCAGCCTCACTTTATCATAATGAGCAGGCCCTTGAAACCAGATTTGAATGTTTTTATACAAAAAAATCAGTAATGCACTTACTGCAACTACAAATCATTCAGTTATTCCCTCCAACATTCAAACCTTAGAGACATACTGTAAACTGAAATGACACATCTTTCAGTATAATCCTGCCACCCCCAGAAACTGCCTAACTAGTTCTGTAATTCTGCCCCTGTCTATCTATCAATCTGTTTGTAAAATATCAGGAAGCATTTTATTCCTGTAAATTCTGGCATAATTCCATTTAGTTCAGCTTTTCAACAGGTGATGAATAATTACAATGGGTATTTTTTCCGAAAAAAAAAAGCATATAATTTGTGTATAGAAAAGAAATAACAATTGAATCTTTTAATTGTTTTTGCTGTCGTACAAATTAGCAGTGCTGCTCACAGAACTTGAACATTGACCTCTTTATACGGAAAAGCCACGGCAGGAAATTGTGGTTCAGCGAGGACATCCTTAGGGCATTAAGTTGATCCCAGGTGCACATCTGAGGTGCTCCAGTATTTAGCAATTGCTACCCACGCGTCTAGTCACTGTATAGTATAGCAACTCCTCTTCAACAGCCTGCAGCCTTCCTGTTATTTCATGCTCTGATATTTCAGCAAAGATCTAGAAACTCAGAGGGGCAAATTCACTAAGCGCCGAACGCTAGCGTTACTTCGCTAGCGTATGGCATTTTCGTTACTGCGCAAATTCACTAATGAACGCTGGCGTAGATTCGCTAGTGTTACTTCGCACCCTTACGCCTGGTGAAGTTTCGCTACGGACGTAACTACGCAAATTCACTAACTTGCACAGTGTTCTGAACACTACCTTTTACGCTAGACTTCCTTCGCCACCTCAGACCAGGGGAAGCGCAATAGAGTAGATAGGGATTGCTTCAAAAAAAGTCAAAAATTTTTTCTAAGTCCCAAAAAACGCTGGCGTGTTATGGGTGGTAGGCTGAAAAAGATCAAAACATTTTTTGGGGCTCCCCTCCTTCCCCCCTACATTTCCTGACTCATGGCAACTTACCTATACAGTGGGCACATGTGTAGGGCAAAATAACATTTTATTTGATGTTTTGAAGGTTTTCTAGGCATTTGTAGTGCTTATACGTGTTCCTCCATTGAAATTCGAATTTGGCGCCGTATGCAAATTAGCCTTCGCTAGCGTAACTTCGCTTCACTTAGCGAATCAACGCTAGCGCAACTTCACAACCTTACGCTACCCCTGAGCGCAACTTCGGATTTTAGTGAATTTGAGAAGCGCTGGCGAAACTACGCCTGGCGAAGTTACGCCTGGCGCAACTACGAGTCTTAGTGAATTTGCCCCCAGAGTGTATATGAATCTGTTGGGGGGGGATTATGGAATATCCATGAATACTTTGTTGTATCCTGGTCTGTCACAATAAGTAGTTTGATGTTATATAGCTATTGACCCATTTGTACCTAAAATACTAATGTCTTTTTTTACATTAACTGTATATAAATGAAAAAGCGTTCAGCCTTTGTAAAGCAAATGCAGCCAAATCATCTATACTGAGAGCGCCCTACCTCTTCTACATACAGTAGCAGTGCATCTATAATTTACCATTAGTGATGGGCAAATTTGTCCTTTTTTGCGTCGCACAAAAATTTGCAGAATTTACCGCGAAATTCACAAAATGGTGAAAATTTTGCGAAATGCATTGAAATCAATGGGCATCAAAAATATTTTGACGCACGTCGATTTTGACACCTGCATCAATTTTTATACACACCTATTTTGTCCGAATGCATATAAGTCAATCGGCGTCCAAATAATTGATGCACAACAATTTTTATGCGCACAAATATTCTGACATGCACTGTTTTTTTTTTGACGCCCCGGATTTTTCCCTGGCGAATTTTTGCAGCAGTTTTGTGAATTTTTGCGCAGGCAGCAAAGCGTGGAAATTTGCAGCGAATTCGTGCCTGTTGAATTTATTTGCCCATCACTATTTACCATGTGAACAGCTTGTCTATGCTGATGACAGAAGAAAAGATTAAACACCATAACAATGGTGAGTGAATCAATGATTTGTGATATTTTACTCGTATAACAGAAATGAAAAAATGTCTAAACCAATGTCACTGGAGGAAATAATCCCATTTCTGCTGATATGACAATGCCTAGATGTGTGAGGAACAGGGGAATGCTGGATCCAGCAAAGAGAATCCTGATTTACATTTTTATTAGTAGGTGATAAATGATGCTAATTACTTGTCTACAATGAAAAGACAGCTGAAATTGCTCATCTGTGTATTAGAATACTAAATAAACTGTAAAAGAAATGATAGCATTATTATTCCCCTGTGCTTGGATATGGGTTTCATTATCCTCATAAAGTTTAACATGTCTAACATGTCAGCTGGTTAATTAACATCTCGTGAAACTGAGCCAAGCTTATGTGTATATGTGTGTTGTACAGAAATTAGATTGTGAGCTTAATAGGGGAAATGATCAAACCCTTAATCAGCATTACAGTGTGTTTTCCACATCCAAATATACCCATAGTACTAAAATAGTGTCAAAATTAAGCCTCTCCAACCAAAGCTATTGAATAAATCACCAGCTAACTAGTTGATAGCATATACAGCAGATTAAGCAGCTAAGCAGTTCAGGTTGTGCTCTGTCTATCTATCATCTATCTATGTTGTATAATCAGTGCTGAGGGCTTGGTCTTATGAGGCTTCTCGTAGCCTCTTGAAGAGCCTCAACGATGTTAAACTTTTCAGTGGGCATGGTGATACTGAGCAGACCCCAACCTACAGCCATAGCTCAGTTCTGGAACCATAATGCCCAGTGACTGTTCAGTTGTTCTGGGAGTTGTAGTTTATCTCCAAACAAAGGACAGCTTGAAGAACAGGGTTTCGCTGTTAAGATACTGACTCATTTTTAACATGCTCAGACAACTGTCAGATTGTGTTTTTGATCGAAAATTTAGATCAGAGGAATAAGCTGCTATTGAGACGGAGGAATGATGTGACCTGGGTAAATTCTTTGAAGAATTCTAACTTTCTCTGGGGCTTTGCATTTAAATTATTTTCAAGTTATGACACATAACAATTATTTATAAGAATCTATTACACTTGTTCAGAAACAAGGTGGATTTAGTTTGCGTTTAAGACAGGCATGCTGTTACACAGTAAATCCTAGATACAAAGATAATACGCCTGACCTGTACCCTGCAGGATATTCACATGAGCCCTGTATATTGGCTAATTCAGCAGAATAAAAGAAACTCCCTGTATTATTAACTCTACAATTATTATACTGAAAAAAAACTGGAATTGTTAGAAAACCAAAACAGTTAGCTGTCTTGTTGCCATAGGGGGGCTCAATGCCTGCATTCACATAGCACCGCAATGAGGACAAGATCCAAAATTCTATTTCTGAAATCCTGATAAATTCTTGTGTACCTATGGACAATTCCACTGTGTTAACTAGTGTTGTAAGACAAACATTTAAACGAAAATAAAACAAACAGCAGAAATGTCAATGACATCAATACTATTGACTCACTATTACTGTTATATGTGAACGATCAGATGGGAAGATCATCATTGAACAGATTGGATTGGAATTGATAATTAAAAATCTTGCTGGCCAATAAGCAGTGGCCACACAACTTCTCATCAGTTATGTTATCTAGTATTTCTTGCCAAGGGGGAAAGGGCCACTTTAATACAGTTTATCCATCCCCATATTTTCCATATTCATGCAGTCCTGTTGTGATTGGACTGTGTGTAACAAGCTTTGGCCTTGTGTATTGTGTGTCTGTGATAAGGACCTAAGATTATACTGACTACACATATTTTAGAATCCAGCTGTCTGTTTGTGGCACTTGGGAAATCACATATCTTTCAGAGGATATATAGTCATTTAACCCAAACCCCCTCCCCCCCCAAGTGTATAAACCCACAAAATTCATGGTATAATGTTTAAACAAGAACATGAAGAACAGGTCGGCTTAAAAGAAAGAATGGAGAGAAATCATTGATAAAAGCTATTTCTTGGCAATCAAGGGGGAAAGAATATTCCAAAGAACCGGGGGAACAACATAATAGTGATAAATACACATAGTGATACATACATAGAATAGCCTTTCAGTGGATGTGAGAGAATCTATGCATCAAATGCAGTCACGAGGCTTAGATAAAAAAGAAACTTTAAACTTTGCAGTTTCTAACTGATTTGTATTTGCATTTCATGTGTTGGACTCAATAAATTAATTTGGCCTTTAAATAGTTCAAGTAGGAAATCAACAGCTTACTGGCGGTTATGTAATATAATGTGCCATCTTTGCTACAGGTCTAGTTAGCAGGCAGACTTTAATATTCAACTGTTTGAAAACAAACTTATAATTGGTTGCTATTGCTTTTAAGAAGAAAGCAGATTCTAAGAACAGGTGCAGAATATTCAGGGGTCTAAAAGAGAGGCTGCAGACCCTGTGGCTGCTGGGGAGCCCAGATATATTTTAATAGGTGTAGGAAACATATTATCTTCAAGGTTTGGGGTTATATAGATTCAACATTGGGTTGCAATCGTTACCGCCCTGTGAGATGTATATTAAAGGCAATTGGTTCAGGCAATTTAAGTTGTTAAAATCTAAATAGTATCTTCCCCTGCCCCTTTCATTTGAAAAATACATTTCCCAATATAAAGCAAAGGGAAATAATTATATCCAAAGTACGCACTGCTCAGGAAACAATGTGTTAAGGATTAATGGTATGTTCTTTGGCAGCGTCAGATACTAATAAATAACATAAAGCTGCATGTGCCGGTATCTAAGGTGGTACCATAGACTTTCTGGCAAAGTAAGTGTTGCAGGGCAGAGTAAAATCTATGTATATGGTGTCCACTGTGGGCAGCAAGTATGTCACATAGTGCAGTGGCCTTCCATTCAATGTGAACTATAACTCCCACATTCATTCAACAGCTTTTTTGCTTTGGGAGAAACTGGGAGGTTCAATTGACCAAATTTGGAATGGATCCAACAGAAAAGTGCTTTTCAGGATAACATTTAAAATAATACAAAAAGTTACATTATCAGTTTGTCTACAAATAAAGGGGGACTATTTGCAGTATTTTAGTGTGTATCAGATAGCTGAAAGTGATTTATTCTTTTGTTTGTAGCTCAGACCATTTTATACTAGAGTGTAGCCTCCTCTTCACAGAACAAAGGTAAGCAGGTTATAAGAAATATTTTGTCCACATACTTTTACAATGAAAAGATATTTATTTAGGCTGGCATACTATTCTGTATTCATACGCACAGTTTCTTTCAAGTAGATGTCTTGCTCTGTGTTTGTTATCAGCTCTGCTGCATTCAGCCATCTTTTGTATATAGTAAACATACGCCACACACCCTAATGTGCTCAATGGATAATACACCTTCATGACATGCCCTACCAGATAAACTGCCACAAATAGTACCAAACAGCAGACTAGATGAGCATTACTGTATGTGAATATGCAATTAGGGCATTTTCATATCTTCACATTAGTGGCCTCAATGAGTTACCTTGCAACTATGTGGTCAAATGTATGACGGAAGGTGGGTCACAAAACATGGCTAAATTGAAACAAATTCAATCTGTCCTTTAATGACAAACATTAACTAAATTCTATTTTAAATGTGTAAATCTGTGCTAGGTAATTGAATGGGAGGATGAGAAGAGCTGTAGTTCTGCTGACCTACAGTCTCACTCTCTATGTAACAGATGACTGAAATAGTCATGTAAAGTACCAAATACTTATTCAGACAGTCAGGCTTTTATAATGACCCTGCGTGCAGCATGTTATGGCACAAATATACTTACAGAAATAATTTAAGGAGCAGATGGAAAGATCCAGGGCAGTCAGCAGCTTAGGCATTTATCCAGTGAGGGCAATATGGTTTTGAGCTTTAATATTAGAATCATTTTCCTTTTATTCTCTCTGCTCACTGGTGAGGTGATGGTTGTGGGAGACCTGCCTACTTTCCACCCACATTATAAAAAAGGATTCTGGAAGTTCTGAATGAAACAAACAAAGGTCTTTGAGAAAAGTAGCTCAATAATACAACCTGCAATTAATTTGGTGTTTAGGAAACCATGTGTCCTCAATGTGTTACACTACTGGCAACCATTGCCTTAGGGGAGGAAGCTGGCATGGCGGCAACATCGTTACAGTTTATTGTGGTTTCACTGAGGTTTATTTCCCAGCCTGCCTCATACACTGTATCAATTCCTGCAATTAATACCCTTTTAAACAATTAATACAGAAAGCATACAGAAGCGATGATATAAAAGGAAGGTTTGGCACTCTCACAGACTGAGGTGGATAAAAAAGAACAGTTGCCAATATTTTCAAGTCAAATACTTGGGATAGATAGTTCAATAGATGATAGAAAATGTATAGATAGAATGATAGACATGACAGATAGATGGATGATAGAGAGATAGATAGATAGATAGATAGATAGATAGATAGATAGATAGATAGATAGATAGATAGACAGACAGACAGACAGATAGATGATAGATAGATAGATAGATAGATAGATAGATAGAATGATAGACATGACAGATAGATTAGATAGATAGACAGATAGATAGATAGATAGATAGATAGATAGATAGATAGATAGATAGATAGATAGAATGATAGACGTGACAGACAGACAGACAGACAGACAGACAGACAGACAGACAGACAGACAGATAGATAGATAGATAGATAGATGATAGATAGATAGATAGATAGATAGATAGATAGATAGACATGACAGATAGATAGATGATAGATAGATAGATAGAAACTACCACCTTAAATGGAATAATATGTAACAAACCAAAGTAATTATTTAGTGGAATACACAAAACCTTGCAGACCAGACATAACCTTTCTTTCGCTGGAAACCATTCAAACCTGCAGAGTTTTGTGCCCGGTGATGCCCAGATGTGAAATAAAATGGGAGCTGAAGCATATTCCCAATGCTAGAATAAAGACAAAACTATGAGATATACTGAGCCATTGGTCAGGCCAACATTTCATAAACAGCAGTCAGTACCCTCAGGGCCTGAGGTAATTCTCTTAAAATGGCCAAGAAAAATCTCCTTTTGCTTGAAAACTACTGAGAAAAAAAATTCAATCGACATTCCTGGTGAGTTTTTATTAGCATACAACAAAATGCAAAAAAAATTCTACACCCTAAAATACCCTCCCCGCTCATTTAAGTAGACTTAATGTCAATACCATGGTGACTGTACCAATAGGGAAGCAGTTTATGCTGACAAACTAGGCTGATGAATACAATGCAACCTGCTTAGGTCTAGTGTTTTGCTTCCCTGTACAATGTAAAAAATAACGACCCACATAAATCATTACAAAGTCAATAGTGATTTCAGCTGATATTGTACTATGAAAGGAATCAATTAGAACTCCATAAAGTAACCAAAAGTATAAATGATTTTAATTAAAGAGAATATCCAACAAGATTCGAGAAGCACAACTACACTTTTACAAACATTTCCAATTGAGACATACATTCCAAGCCCAATTTGACTACCTGTCTCCTTAACTAATCTCTTTACTATAAATGAAGTCCTCCACTCACCTACCCCTGCTAAGCTAACATCTAACATTTACCAAAACTTGCTGCTAAAAGGTCCCAAACCGTTCCAAGCAGCAGAGGAAGGCTGGTCATCTCATATCCATGAACTCACCTCTGATGAGTGGGAAGAAGCAATCAACAATATATATAAATTCCTTGTCTCAATCAGAGATAGATTTATTCAATTTAAAAGTTTCAATCACTTATATGTTACACCTATGAAACAGATGAGGAGAATACCCACAGACTCCTGCCTGAGATACAATACTGCCTCAGCTGATCTCTTTCATATGATCTGCTCCTGCCCACAATCCCACAGATTCTGGACTAATGTGATAGACTACACAGCAAATAACTTGGCCTTTCCCAAAGTGGTTGCACCAGCAACATCCCTACTGGGGGTCCTAGATGACTACTACTTTTTTACGCCAATAAAATGGTAGTTATACATAGGATGGACACTACACCTCCGACGCTGCAAGCCTGGAAACAACTAATTAACAATGTGATTCCACTGTACAAATTAATATATGAAAATAGGGGGTCGCATAGTAAACCTGATAAGGTCTGGGGCCCTTGGTGTGATCGTGATGTTCCCGGCAGCGAGAGGATTGAAAGACCAGATGAAATAAATTATTATTTAAAATAGGACACAACTAGTGATGGGTGACTTTGCACCGTTTCACTTCACCTGAAAATTCGCGAATTTCATGTGAAACTCACTATATGGCCAAAAATTTGCAAAGCGTTTTTTTGAATTTTAATTTTTTCGAATTTTCATGGCCGTTTCGCAAATTTATTCGCCGGCGGCGAATCAGCAAATTCGATGCAAATTCACGCCTGGTGAATAAATTCACCCATCACTAGACACAACTGCGAAATAACCCATTAGAATCTCCCACTACGGGGAAGAACACTGGAACTGAATTTTCTCCTCAAATGGAATCTTGTCCATGAGTTTTCATGATAAATCACAGGACAACTTTTTTTTCCACTGAATTGATGCTGGCCTTATGTTGGTTTGAAATCCAGATGACATATGTAATAAAAAAAAAGAAAGAATATAACCTTCAGCACAATGACTACTGTTTGAAATGCATTTCTTGGTAATAAGCAGAAATTTAAAAAAACATAATTTAATTACAGGATTTGGAGAATTAACCGTTGTTCACTTTTGTTGAAATGAATGAAAATGCTAATTAGTTATTAGCACAGGTGGTGGGAAATAAGGCACAAGAAGGGCGTGTCTGGGGATGTCTTAACTGAACCAAGAGTGGGTTTATCCACAATGAAGGACTGTAGTATTTGAATACTGAAGTTATTATGTGTCCTTGTGCCACCTATGATTCATACAGTATATCATATGGTATATCATATGGTATATAGAAGTATAGTTGTACTGTATATTTTTAATAATGTCCAGGACAAACACAAAGGTTTTTTTCTTTTGAATATAAAATGTGGGGCTCCTGTATGAATGAAACTCTTGTTGGTACCCACATACAAATCAGCAGCACACACCTTGCTTGTTCTCTCTTGTGTTTGACCTTGTCAAGAATAGATCTAGTAAATGTTTTGAGGGCAAAGGCACCGTTTTATGAAAGGTTTGTACACTGTGCTTTATAATGAATGATCAGCAGATCTCGCAAAATAAATAAAAACCTTCTGCAACAAAAAGGTTATAGATCTTATTTTTTAATTAACCTACAGGAACAGCACATTTTAAACACACGTCATTTTTAAAGCTGTGGTAGATGGGAAGTGTATTTTTCCCAGTTTAAATCAAATAGACTTGAAGTGAAAACTTGTAAGAGCGAGTGTCAGTGACTGCTTGTATGTACTCCACAAAATGTCAGTGATTATCAAAACTGCCAATATGTTACTATAAGGACCATACATGCTAAAACATGAGGATTCTCTAATGGGTGATGTTCAGTAGAAGTATATATATTATTTGTGCTTCAGTTAGTCACAATTGCCACTAGGTGGCAGCAATAAAGCACTACCGACAAGGAGACCATTCTCTTTACTACATAAATCACCTTTTTTGGATATTTTATTAGGCGGTTTTAAAGACAAAGCATTTATTGGCATGGGAGAATAAATTACCAACAAAGCTATTGTGATTAATAGAGCGTAGCAGGCTTTATTATTTTTCACTAATGAAACTGAAGGCAGAGCAAATGTTTATCTGTCGTGAGGGACTGGAAAAAGACACTTCTCATAGTCAATTCTGCCGCCTTTATACAGTTTTTCTCTATAACAATAGAGGAAACACCTTATTGTTCTACAATATATGAGCCATGAATCGAGCAACACATTAACTGAGGAAGCAGGCTAACATTACTGGGGATGTTGCAGCCCAGATGTTATGATTTGAGATGTCTTAAGCCATGAAAGATATCTGATTACTGATTGCAAATATAGGGAGTACTTTAATAAGGGGAGGCAGATTGTCTGACTGATAGCAACCAATTAGCAGGCAGAGTTTACTGCTCTTGTGGATGAAAGGTAATATCTGGTTGCTATGGGCTATGAGAGTTTAGCCACCTTGGTGTTTTTATTACATTACCCCTATAGTATTAGTTTATGCAGGGTACAAATGTTTTCCCAGGAGGCACATGAAACAGGCTGTATCCTGCAAGTGAAACCCACAAGAGTCAAGATGGAGACACAATGCATATTTGGGATGTAAAGGATAAGTGATTTTGGCCTTTATGCCCCTGTTTGTACCACTGAACAAAACTATTGCTTGGTCTAAAAAAACAACATCAAATGCCACAAATCATTATTTTAGTTCCCCAGGCCTGCTCATTTAGAATGGCACAATGGTTTTTAAGTCTCCTGGTACCTTGCATCTATTAAGATATGCTTCACTCTCATCTATTTGTAAAGAGATACCCCATATGTAATAAAAGCCACATAGTTTGCCCAAGGGCAGTAACCCATAGCTACCTATCAGACGTTTGCTTTTAAACAGGATACCAGTAAATTCTGCCTGCTCATTGGTTACTTCAGGTGATTAGACAAGTAGCAAAATGTGCACCTTTTATTATATTACCCCCATAGAGTATAAACCATAAATAAAGCAAAATTACAGATCAGGATTTTAATTTGGGTTTCCCAGCCTTAACCTACAGGGACTCTCCAAAGCAAGTCTCTCCTCACTTCAGCACATACTGTATGGATACTGTTACATAAGGAGGAGGGGTTTTATAATTACTCTCTAACTGATTGATCCACCCATGCTCACTATAAGTATATCCTGAAAACCCCTGTTTTTTTTTTTTCCTTCACTTTAGGGATGGTGGAAAAACCTGTGTTGCAACAGTAGCAACATTACTTGCCAGCACTGGTAGAGCATCAGTGCTGACTCCTAGTGGAAAAACATGTCATTATACTAAGAAAGTCTTGGAGAATTTATGCATGTGCATTGCTTTAAATGCATCTTTACTCAACTTTGTTCTCATTGGAGCAAATTAAGCTTGAGATTGAGCTTTACAAACCAACATTGTGTTGGTCTTTAGAATATTTTATTTATTCAATGAGATTATGGGAACTCAACCTAAACAGCATGAGAGAGCCATTGGTCTTCTTAACAGATATTTAGGACATCATTGTCTGAAACTAATATGTACATGTGCATTCCATTTCCACATTCTGTCTCTTAGTGAATTTTACCCCTGGAGCTGTTGCAAATCATTCTACCAATATGAAATCAGATTCACAAAGCCACAGTTACATATTTCACACCCCATTTACATAATGAAGACCGAACAGAACCTTCTACAAATAGTTTAAATCAGTTAATCAGTGGTGTAAAAAGATATTACTGGGCCCTACAGCAAATTATTTTTCAGGCCCCCAAAATGTCTAAAGGTTGACCTGTTTTACCAATGGTTATTAAAATTGTATATTAATTCGGGCCTTGTGGGCACCATACCTCCTGGGCAGGAGAAGAGTCTGCTTCCTCTATAGTTTCTCCCCTGGTTTAAATCACAGAAAAAAACTGTTGGCTGGTGATAAAGCAAAGGATACATGTAATAGTTTAACAAGCAAACACATAAACTGTCTTGCCAGAAAGTACTGCTAAAAATGCCTTTAATCTCAGCCTCCTATGGAGATCACAGTCAATATACATTTACATATGAATGAAACACCTTATTTTATTGTAAGTGTAAGAAATAAAATCCACACAAAAATCACTAGAAATCCAACTGTGTAACTCAGGGTGAGATTGCCCATATAGTGTCGTGTATCACTAGCTTCAATTTCCAGTGAAATTAAGAATCCATGATAGATAGAGACTGAACAAAGCTAAAAGCAATACATCTTCTCATCCACACAACTGATGCAGATCCTTTACGCCCTTCTTAATTGCTTTAAGGGCACGTGGAGTCAGTTGACAAATGTCCCCATAAAGCCACCAAAATAATATTAATAGTACATCTCATTACATCCACTAAGGCATATGTACAAATATATAAGCTCACAGGGAGTCATTAATTGCAGAAGGGCCCCTTTGGGACAGCAAGGTACAGAAAACGTAATCCTATTGATTAAAATGAAGTTATGCAAATTGCTTGACCAACGGATATTTCTTGCTAAATGTAAAACAGCAGCATTAGATTGAAATAAAAATAAGGTAAAAATAAATGAACAGGGACAAGGCATAAAAAACCAGAATGATTTATTACATTTAATGCAAGAATAAAGCAAACGGAACAATCACTGTAGAACCATTTGAGTAGCACATTCTTATTGCAGTGCTTAATTGTTCCTGATATAACAAGGCCTAAATGAAAACCAGCAGCCAAACTACTGTATTCACTATATCACCAGCCACAGAAAAAAATAGTCTGTTGCATTTCTGTTTCTTAACAATATTAGAGTTTATCTATATTTAATGTTTCAGTTGCTCCTAACTGAATAAAAAAGGGGTCCTTTGGAAACCCTAGTTTGTATTTCTTATATGACCCACTATTAGTTTTCTATGGGCTGATTTAACATATTTTATTTTTTATTCAGTTACAATGAAACCCACACTCACACCGACCCTCTATACACTCACATAAACTGCACTTACCGATATCTATGCTAATTGTAGATTTAGTATCACAATAGCCTTTGATATTATGCTTGTCCAGCAGAAAACGGCACCAGCCCCGGGATTATACCAATGAGCACCACGGAGCGAACCTCTTCTGGCTTCTACTAGCAGCCGTGCGAATAAAGAGGAAGGCGGAAGAAGATCACTCTGTTGTGCTCACTGGTATAACCCCGGGCTGCAGTTTTCTGCTGATAGGAGCACCGGCCCGGGGTTTCAGGTAAGTCAATACAATCACTTGGGGGTGCCTAACATTTGGCACCCCCAAGTGCAGGTCAAAATTGCCCAGCATGGTAACATTGGTAATAAAAGATGGCCTTCTGTATTATGTAAACTGGTTGTCTTCAGCACAAGGAAAATAGAGAATATGCTGTTGAGTAAATATAATAGGCATCTTTCACAGCTTTACTTTGTATCTGCCATTTGCTCCCACTCTTTTGCCTGTTGTGCTTTTCAATACCCTTCCGACCCATCTCCCCGAATTTCCTTTTGAATCACAAGTATACAGTAAAATGACTCGTTAAGAAGAAAGAAAGGCATATACTGGAGCACTTCTGTTTTGCTTATCTCTGTTTAAAATGTTTTTCTAAGCACCTTTCTCACCCCTTATCTGGCTATTACAACTGCAGCTGTGTATGAACAATTACAGCCTTTTTCAAACACTGATCCTAAGAACATGTAACCACATTATCCCAAAAGCCACTGATGCAGGTACAAAGGTTTCCTCCTCCAGGCTTTGTCTTTCCTTCTCCTTCACCTATAGCAACCAGTTACCTTGTGCTCCTGCCAGTTATATCTATAAGTATATTGATATAAAATGGTGCACTTACATAATCATGCTCTGTGATACATTTCACAAATGTATCTGGCAAAATAAAGCAAGGTTTAAAGATGACTATAGCATGACATTGTGCTGTAGAATTATGCTTAGTAAAAATATTAATCCAAATGCTGGCATAGTGTTAGGGTGATGGCGGACTAAAAAAACCATAAAGGAATATGATTTTTAGGTTAGATGAACACAATGCAATACTTTTATCATGACACTTATTGATAAAAAGACTGCATGGCACATGGTACATTTTTAAAATTTAAAAACAAAGATCATACTTTAGATTTCATTCTAATTTTTAATGCTATTCACATTATGTCATTTTACATATAAATAGGTCAATCAATGTATTCCAATAAAAAAATGTTAATTATATAGTGGGGAAGAAGATGAATGTTTTATTAGTGATAGTTAAGTAGTGTAATAGGAGGTGCCTAAGATTTTATTAGCAAGAAACAATGAAAATATTTTATATTACAAAAGATTTATTGCAGCACATTTTATTAGTGAGCTACTAACATGAAAAAAGTAGGTATTAATCTCCCCATGTGATTCTTCCCATTGATGGCTTAGTCTGGGGTTATCTGTAAAACCAGGGCCTTATTTCTAAACTGGGCACACCTAGGCCAGCTGCAACCATGCTGACTGCCCACCCGCCTGGCAACCTACCATCTGGATGCTCCTTGTATCCCACACACTCATGTGCACCCACCTGGCAGCCCGATGCTACTTGTCTCCCATATGTGCATGCATGCCCAAATGCTACTTTGTACAGCTTCAGTCACAGGGGACTAGGGACACCTATTTGTCCAATGGTCCAGAGGCAGATGCAGCTGGTTGGAATGCCACCATAATTTTGATCCAACCTAGTCCCAGGCCTTTGTGGTCTTCCCCAGTGTCGGACTGGGACACCAGGGGCCCACCAACAGACCTTAGATCAGGGACCCACTTTCAGTACTATACTTCCTCTCCCCATGCAACCTCTGTTCTGCTGGTCTCTTTTCTTTACATGCTATAATCTATTATTCAATCTATTTAGTTTCTTTGTTCTCATAGAAATAGGTAATGGCCATGAAATATGCCAAATGTTTTGAAGCAGGAGGGCCCACTGACATCTGGCCCACCGGGAGTTTTCCTGGTATCCCTGTGGACCAGTCCGACATTGGTCTTCCCACAAATCCGGGCCTGTCAGAAACATGTAATCATAATCAATGCTGTGAGGACAGAACCCCCAATTCATGGCATGGGCACACAGTAGTGCATCCTACAGACCAAAAGTGAGAGCCACTGAATAAAACTATATCAGTTCAGTAAACAAAAGCTTATCAAGAGCACTTGATATTTTAATTACAGATGTCCCATGGTCAATAACAAAAAACTGCTGTTTTTGCTTCATGTGGGCCATACCAGCTTAATAAAGGTCCCCTAGAGATGTAGACAAAAAAAAAAAAAAAATATATATATATATATATATATATATATATATATATATATATATATATATATATATATATATATCCTGGAAAAAGGCGGGCACTCACAGGTCTTAAGATGCAAAAATTGGTGAAATTTATTGAATATAAATAACTGACGTTTCGGCTAATCCTATAGCCTTGCCACAGTCCCACACCGTGTTGATAAATGTAGAATAAATTTGGTCAGTTTAAGGTCTCTTCCCCAAGAGCTCTTATGTCCCCAGGTAGTGCTACCTGCCCCAAGGTACCTTTCCCTTTGAAAGTAGTAGCCGCTCCCACGTGGCAGGTACACAAGCAAGACCTGTCCTCACCCTGGGGAAACACACATTAGCCAAAGTATCCACAGGCAGGAGATAGAAACTGGCTCTATCTGATGCTCAAATATTTTCTCCAGCAGAACAAAATGCAGCCTTTCCTTCTCCTTCTTGTTGGAAACTCCTTTTAAGCAGCAGTGTCACTCTCCACAGATATGAAAATGACCGTTTCAAGTGATATTGTCAAGTTGAAGGTCTAATCAGCAGAGAATGTGACATATGTGATGTACTGTATATGCCTAGGTACATGTGGGCAAAGGGTGGAATAATGCAAATATTAAAAGGAAGCCTTGGCTAGGGCTCCAAGTTTGCTTGGTAATTTCTAAAAACTAATATTTGAGAACTTACCAAAAGTGCCTACTTGTAGAGATAATTTAATTCAATCATACACAACAAACTTTTCCGTTTTCACTAGATAGAAAAATATGATATATATATATACACATACATATATACATATATATATATATATATATATATATATATATATATATATATATATATATATATATATATATATATATATATATAGACATACATATACATATATACAAACAAGGGAAAGTTGTGCTCACCACTAATTTTTAAAACCATTAGGCGGGGGTGCAATAAGGCTATGACCACCAAATACATATAGACAAATACAAGAGTCCTCTGCACTCAACCCATTATCTATATATTTAAGACAGAGACATTTTTAGCATACTGCTACTGAAAAATGCCTTACCCTTTAAACAAAACAGGGATTGTTTGTCCATATATTGCAATATATTTAAGATGGCCAACTACGTCAAAGTCATCCCATATCTGGCCAGTCCTATGCTCATTATATATATATATATATCTATATCTATATATATATTATATTATATATATATATATATATATATATATATATATATATATATATATATATATATATATATATATATATATATAGTACAACTGTATATGGGTTTGTTTCATGATTGAGCCATACTGGATGCTGTTTATTATCAACACACAAAACCAAACACACTCAGTCTCTCAGTATCAAATTGAAATTAGGAATTCATTAATTAAGGGATTTCCGGAAAGTTTGCTGGAAATATACGCCACGGTAAGGCCCAGCTTTTTTTTCCAAAGTCTTCCAAAGCTCAAAGTCTGCAGAAAAATTAAATTCACTGAAATAATTACACACTGCCTGTGTTGCTGTCAACCCTTAATATAATTCGCACATCCTTTCTTTAATCTGCATTAATTACTTTCTCTTTCAGGTTGTGCAGTAACTTCCGCTGCCTCTCATGGACATTAGTTTATTTTGTAACACAAGCATTTCAGGCACTGAATCCATGGTGTTTGGAGGTAAGTCTTTGTTATGAGGCGTGGTGGAACAAATAGATTAGTGCAGCAGAATGTCTCTGACTCTGGTAATCAGAAGGAAGCCAGCATACACCCCTGCACTTTTATCCTATTCCAGGCATTTAAATATAAAAAGACATAATGCTTTACACAAAGCCTCGTCTCTCTCATGTCTGGAATGCACCTCCGCTGTTTGAAGAGATGACTTCGACCTGACACCTTTCTATGCCCTGTTGAGACTTGCCTAGTGTTAACCGCAGACTCCCTGCCTCAGGGGCCTTCCTCTTATAACGACCTTCGCAGTCTATCTTAAAAGTGAGACAGTGAGGCATAGTTATTTTCATGTTGTATTTTGTATGAAAAACGTCTATTCTTTCTCACTTCTGAGGGGACAACACTACAAAACTCCATGCAGTACAAATTTAAATGCGACTACCTAGAATCTTAATATATCAGAACAGCTGCTAGAAAATGAACGTATGCCCATTTTCATTCACACATATCTATTATGATTTATTAAAGACAGCAATCAATCTTGCACAGGATTGATGACCTTCCTGTGGCTCTGAGTCTTTGTCAGGATATTTATAAAATGATTAGAACTGCATGATAAATTAACTGATCTGGATTGGGAAATCTTAAAATACCAGCTTGAGTGCAGTTTACCTTTTCTTGTTTAAAATATATATGCCCATCCTACATAAAAATATTAGGCCTTGCACAGATTGGTTTTTGTATTGGGTGCAAATTTATGTTTTATTATAAAGGTTTTGGTAAATAAATATATTTAGAGAAAATATTTTTCAGTAAAATAATGTTAGTGGAACATTATGTATTTAATGCCAGAAATCCTGGCAACACTCAACTAAAATTCCCAAATGTACATAAATTAAAAGAAATTCTGCTCTTAAAGGACAAGAAAACCTCGAATCACCAGGGGAGATGACATGGTTAAGTGGTTCCCCGTATGTAAGATGCTGCACCAGCATCTTACATACTTTTCCCAGGCATTCCTCTTCAGACACAGGGGCCTATTTATCATGCAGTGTAAAATCATTTGCACTGATAAATGGTGTAAAATGTAATGGTAAATTTGAAAAGCCATGAATTTTCTTTTTATTTAGGCTTCCTGTTCTCACCCCCATCCTGTACTTACAGTACATGTGGTGCTGCTATGGGGTGAGTGGGTCCCGTGGGTGGTAGAGGAGTGTGTTATTGTCTACTTATGCCACTGAATATAGAAAATATCCTTTCTGCTGTTATCCATATAATCCAAACCCTCAAAGATGCCCTTCTAATGTCAGGGGCCCCAAGAGAGTTATCCTTTCTACACTACCATAAACCAGCCCTGTAAGATGTTTGAAGCATGTTTTGTACCTGCTGATTCTGAAAGGTTCTTAGTCATTAATCCAAGACAGCAGAATGTAATTCATTCCTGAATCAAGGACAAGTTCCCTTTAACATGATTTATATAATGTGCACCTGGTTAATGCATGTGTAATGGAATAAACAATCAGCCACCCCCTTCTTATTTACCCCTATTATACTGCACAGAAAGGAGTGCCGATCTTCTCATTTCTGCCACTGCCCTCAAGCGCAAAGTTGCCTTGTTCCAGCTCAGTGCTTGAGAAAACTCCCGTTCCAGTTACCAGTAAAAATAAGGTTTTTTTTCCATAGATCTGAAAGGAAGGCCAACTAAACCGTAAAAACAAAAGAACATCCATGCTTTTATCCATCAACCTTTGTTTTCATAACACTTCACTTGTTGTTCTAGTTCAATAATAGTTCTTATTGGAGCAGATCGATGTGGGTGGAGTTTAGCGCACTATACTCTTTTTCTATTTTATTTCTTATCTGTTACCAAACTTTATTTCTCCTACATATTTCTCCTACATGCTAATCATTACAGAAGCAGCATCCTGGTTACATACTGCATTTGACCAAAGCAAAACAATAAGTTTAAAGGGAAAATATTGTATTTTAAAATATCTTCCATTTATTTTTATTATGTAGACAGTAAAGTATATGCAAGCCATTTATTGTGTATATAGCGCATTCCTTATTTGCATGGGTATTCAACAGGAATGGGGCATATGGTTCCAACTCAGTACCTAATAATTCCCTGAAGCTCAATGAAAACCCTTAGATTTTTGTCACAGAGAGACAAAAAACTGCAGGAAATTCTTGTGCATCAGTTTCTATTATAATCACTGCAATAAGGCATAATTATTGTCACAAGATATGGACTGGTATTTTCTTGGCTGATAATTGTACCTACTGTGCCACAATTGTATCAAATTCCATTAAAGGAACAGTAACACCAAAAAATGAAAGTGTTTTAAAGTAATGAAAATATAATGTACTGTTGACCTGCACTGGTAAAACTGATCTGTTTGCTTCAAAAACTCTACTATAGTTCATTTAAATCAGCTGATGTGTAGCAATGGTGGACATTGAAAAAAGGCTATATGGTACAGGATAAATAGTGGATAACAGATAACACCATTATGTTCTACAGAGCTTATCTGCTGTGTAACCATTCTCCTTTAATGGCTGCCCCCATTGCTACACAGCAATATTATTTACAATTATAACAGCAATATTATTTATATTAAAATAGTAGTGTTTCTGAAGCAAATACACCAGTTTTACTAGTACAGGGCAACACTGCATAATATTTTATTTTATTACTTTAAAACACTTTAATTTTTTGAGATATAACTCACATTTTTCTGTTATGGTGACACAGTATCTGCCACTAGCCTTGTCACAAAAAAGCCAACCACTCCTAAACAATGTTTATACTCTGTACCCACAAACATGCGTAAGCAACATTTGTGCAGTTATTTGGATGGTTAATTGATTTAATCTTTACTGTAGATCTGTACCCACAGGGTGCAGAATGAGGTGTGTGTTTACATACCCATTGGTGCACATGCATACAGCTCACAGAAAGGCGCTAAGTCTAGCTGTAAGTTGCTAAACAAAATGACCAAGCAACAACCTTTCACTAAATTTGCTTATTGTTTCCTGACATTTCAGATCTTTGCAATATAAAAATATATTACAGACTATGAAAAACATCCACCGTTTTACTACATCAGTTACACAAAAGCAACAATGTGAAAGAAGTTGAAAGCATTTTGATATTAAGAATCTTTACAACAGCCTGAACCAGTAGCATATAAACAAGAAGTTGTGTAAAGTGTAGTCTGTGTATGGAATTGATTGAAGTACAATTTCAAAATATATGTTTGAGCCATAAATATTGTTTCTGGAGGTTTGGGGGTGCTGTGGTATCTAATAACCACAGCACTGCTGTGGCTCAATATCCATCATCTATAAATCTTGAGGTTAAGAAGATACTTAAGGAGCTCTACACTTTCACGGAGATTACCAGCAAGATACAGAATGAAAAAAACTTACATTCAACACAATTAGTCAAAAGAGTGTGCATTTTCTTTAGCTAACAATAACAAAACTGAGCAACAGAACCTGTAAAGCTCAGTGAAATGTTAATAAAAACAGCCCTCAAGTGATGCACACCAGGACGACCCAAACAGTTACATGTGATAATTGCACAGAACTTATCAGTGGTTATTTACTTAAACCCTGGACAAAAAAGCAAAAGAACTAGAGCTCAAAAACATGCACACTGAATGCACAAGTTAGGGGATGGGGGAGGGGGGATGCTTATGTACCACCCACCAACCATTCCCCAAATATAAAGTGCTGCAAAACACAGGCTTTGCAATATTCGCTGTGTATCACAGATCTCTATGCTCCCTTCGCCAAAAGTGCAAAAAACATGGAGGATTGGACAGATTCTCCTGCAAGAATAACATATCGTGGATAGGTTAATTTGTTCTGCACCCAAAATAATCACTCCTAATCAGGTCTGGACTGGAAGTCAAAATAGGCCCTGGCATTCCAACTATACAGAGGCTCCAAGAGCCTCCCACCAACCCACTAAATGGTGACTGTCTATGGGACCTTACAACAGCCCCTCTGACATTTGCCAGAACCCACAGATTGACAGTCTGGGCCTGCTCCTAATCCAATCAGAATGCACCACCAGGGGTGATCCTGGCCCCTTTGCCGCCTGAGGCAGCAGCAGTTGCTGCTGCCCCCCTCCCCCGGAAATTTGCTCTTAAAGTACCACAAGCAGCATTTTTGCTGCCCCCGGTACCTAGTGGGGCGCTGCCGCCTGAGGCAACAGCCTCAACTCGCCTCATTGGCGAAGCACCCCTGTGCAGCACTGACACATATTCTCTGCTGATAATCCATTGTCAGATCTCTCCAAGTGCACCACCAAAAGCAGCAGACCAACACTCGGTAAGCAAGTTCATTCTTACTGCATTAGAAAAAGCAATTACATTTATTTGACTGTACAGTGCATTAATGTACCAACTTAGCACTGAAATTTCAGAACATATCATGAAAAAGAAATGGGTACTATATGGAGCTCTAATTATTAGGTAGTGGCAGTTCTCTCCTGGGCCAGTTCATTTTTTATTATAAATAAAGAAGTATTTCAGAAGGTCAATTTCCACCCCCATGTAGCACTAGCCTAAACTTCCCTCCCTAGCATTGTAAATGAACCCTAATGTATCTAAGCAGAGGGTGCCTGCTTTTGATAAATATGATTGTTAGGATTATAATAAGGGTTTTATATGTGGTAGCTTAGTAATTTAAGGATTATACACATGTAGGGGACTGTTAAGTTAGTCTCCCAGTATTATTTAGCAGACAGTCCCCTAGTGTTATAGACGCCTAACTGGGTCCTAAAATACAGTAAGATGGGGGGACTTGTTCCTTACCCTCTTAAAGGAGAATTCAACCCTAAAGTTAAAAAAACCCTACCCCCCTACCATACATAGATCTCCCTCCCTACTCCCCCCAGCCTAAGTTTTACCCTGGGCAAATGCCCCTAATACAGGGGTAGGGAACCTGCGGCTCCAGAGCCTCATGCGGCTCTTCATCCTGCTTGCTGCGGCTCAGTCTTGCGGCTCTGCCTGTCAGGTCGTATTTACAGCCCTCGCACATGCTGGTGGCTTCTTGAGTGTAAGACCGCGGTAAGCACACTCAGGAAGCCGCCAGCAGGTGTGAGGACTGTATAGACATCCCAGGAGTGACAGGCAAGACTGAGCCACAGCAAGATGATTCATCATGGTCCTTAACGCGGTCACACAAGACAAGAGAGGGAAGATCAGCATGGAGCTTCAGAAACAGAAGTCACATTAAACAGATGAGAACACTAGCATTTAATAGGGCTATTCAGTATTTAATTTATTTCAAAGTAGCCCTGCATATACACAATGCACTTCTGTTTGTTGTATTCTGTTGTTGTAACAGTTAAAATTAAAAAAAGGTTAAAAAAGTTTATAAGCTGTGTTATGTTTTGCGGCTCCAGACTATATTTCTTTAGTGGGAGAGGGGCAAAATGGCTCTTTTGATAGTAAAGGTTGCTGACCCCTGCCCTAATACATTACTTACCCCTCGGTTCAGATTCAGGCATCGGAGTTCACGGGCGTAATCTTCACAATGAGACTGGCGCAGTTGGCGCAGATGGCGTGAAACATGAAAATGCTCCAACTGCGCATGCGCCACCACGCCAGTCTCAATCTGAAGATTTCCAAAGTGAAGAAGATGGCGCCCATGAAGGGAAACGTTAACACTTAGGCTGGGGGAGGAGGGAGGGGGGTCTATGTAGGGTAGGGGGGTAGGTTTTTTTTTAGTAGTATAGGGGTGAAGCCTATTGATAGAGTACGGTGCCCTCAATTTACTATAGCGCTACACATGTTTAACTAAAACACATTCTTTCTTTCTCATCCAGTCAGTGGTGGCATTAAATGTGGGAACATTAGTTTCCTAGTGATTAGTTTGCTCTAATATACGTATGGGTAGGATGACTTACAGTGGCGTTTTATTGCAAAGTAAGGAGAATGAATGGAATTTGAAGTCTCTTCCAATCCATTAGCAGAATAAGCAGGAACTGAAGCGGAAACATTCTCCTTTGCTAAAAAAAAGTAGTGCAAATGTTCCTACACATGTTGTGCAACATGCCACATCTTTTGGAAACAGGTATGAATCAATATAAATCTAAACCAGTGTATTGTTTTAACAGCTGGCATGGGGCGTGGAAATGATGTCCCCTCTTTTAAACCCTCTAATCAATGGCAGGCCTTATATCTTAAGTTAGGCTGCACAACTCTGCTTAGTAAAACTTTTGCAGTAGGGAAGAAGAAAAAGTAATGTCTGAGATGGTTGAGTGGAATAACTTTGGGATGAAATAGAACAGAAGGTACCATTTGCTCTTACATGATAATTTATTGAAATTAAATACAGGTATGGGATCCGTTATCCCAAAACCCATTATCCAGAAAGTTTCAAATTACCGAGAGGCCATCTCCCATAGACTCCAATTTATCCAAATAATCCGAATTTTTTAAAACGACTCCCCTTTTCTCTGTGATAATAGAACAGTAGCTTGTACTTGATCCCAACTAAGATATCATTAATCCTTATTGGAAGCAAAACCAGCCTATTTGGGTTTATTTAATGTTTACATGATTTTCTAGTAGACTTAAAGTCAAAGTCAATGTAAACTTTATTGTCATCTCAGCAGTATACAAATACACAGTGAGACCAGACGACGTGGCTCCAGCTAGTACATATCACAAAAAGGCACTTAGAATACACAATAAATATCTAAATATTTGAAATGTGCAAGGTATGAAAATCCAAATTACGGAAAGGTCCCAAGTATTCTGGATAACAGAATACCTGTATCACAAAGTTAGAAATGCTTAAAAGCATAATTATGTTTGGTCTTTCTGTAGGATCATGGGAAAACCAGACATCCAAAACTGGGCCCACACAACAGAAAATGCTCTCCAATTTTCAGCCTACCTGGTCAATATCTGCCCTTACATATAGTCTGAAATCCAGATCCTAAATCCATACTGACAGGGCATGTCCCCAAAGTTTGCTGCTTAAAAGCAAAATTATAAAAATTATAAGCTAAATTTGCAAGTCATTTTAATTGTTTTATTCTTTGTGTTTTTTTATTTATTTTAACCAGAAAAATCTAATAAATAGAACAGTGACTAATTGTCACTGAATATCAATGTCTATGTTAAGTTACAATTTGTATACACTTCCCATGAATAATTTGATCCTTGGTTTAAGTGGTTTCTGTTTGTGTTACAATTTATACCATGCAATATGTCAATGCCCCACTGCTGTTTCCTGTCTGATTAAAATGAGATGTGTGAGGCATGAAGGCAGAATTCACTGTAGGTTTTCTGTATGAATATCGCATTGAACCAAGTATACGTTTCCAGGCTGCTGTTCAACATTTGAAATAAGGGGTTTGTTGTACTATGGTTCAAGGACTTTGCCTTCAGTGTCATGTCATCTTTGAAATTCATTTCATCATCTAAAAAAGTATGTTTGTTCAGCTCCCAGGCTCTCTGTAACCTTCTGAGCAAAATTGCTTGTGTTTGTCTTGAACATCAGGCTTTACTCTCTTTACTCTCTGCAAAGTGACATCAAATTCCTCCAAACTGTCAATCAGTCCATAATGGGATTCATCAAACCAATGCTACAGTATCTTAATAATGAGTTAAATCTGTAGCTATATCATTTACAGTAGTTTTAATGCTAGAAAATGTGTTGTCAAAAATATTGTAAACCTTACTAGGGGGCACAGAATAAAGGAGGCCTTATCTTTGGCCCTTGTTGTTATAACCAAAACATTATTTGAAATCAGTGTACATTTTGCTTATTTCTTCACTATAAAAAAATATAAATTGCTTAAAGTAAAGGAATAATGGATAGAAGGAAATATATATGAACAAATAGTAAGCTTGTGGATATGTATTGATCCTTGGCAAAACCTGTGTCACCCGCCTTAGTTTAGGGTGTATATACAGTATATATATATATATATATAAACAACGCAGTCTGTTGTTTCTTTTTACATTTATCTAACAGGAACAATTATTAGTATGACAGAGATAGGTCTAAAAAGCCATTCTGCCATTTAACTGGCCATGTCTTTGATAACCAAGACATTTAGGGGGCCTGATATACATTATAAAGGTTACCAAACTGGTATCTGATCTCATCAGTACAGGGGTGTTCTACTAATCTGTAAACTTATAGGAAAAGCAGTAGCCTCCCCAAATCATCTTTTTTTCAGAAAATAGCTGGTAAAATGAGTGTTGTTCTCTGTAACGAATGAGTAAGGTGGGATGAATTATGTAAAAACTTTTTGTCTGTCTAGGAATGATGGGTACACAGCACAAGAAAAATATAGAACTCTTTGGTGATTCTCAATCATTGCAACATTTTGGTAAAGAAGGTACAAGTTATTTTGCTGCTGTGGAGTTTGTAGGAGTATACATAAAGAATAGCAGGCAGACCTTCATTTATTTACAGTTTCTTTTTATACAGGTATGGGACCTGTTATCCAGAATGCTCAAGACCTAGGATTTTCCGCATAGGTATGTTTCCGTAATTTGGACCTTCATACCTTAAATCTACTAGAACATCATGTAAACATTAGGTAAATCAACTAATTAAATAGTTGGTTTTGCTTCCAATAAGGATTAATTATATCTTAAGTTGGATCAAGTGCAAGGTACTGTTTTATTATTAGATAGAAAAAGGGAATCATTTAAACATTTTTTGATTATTTAGATAAAATTCAGAGCTGGATAACAGATTTTTGGATAATGGATCCCATATCTATATATGGTATCAATTATTATAAGATTATTTTTATTAGAAAGAAAACTGTTTATTTTGGTTAAATCTCTTTTGTCTAAAATACAATGTATATTCTACACAGGGAGAAATAATCAACAGCTTGTATTATACATGTTACACAGCAAATACACACAGCTATACAGATGGAAACACTGGTGATCTTTTTTTCTTTTTATACATATAAGAGCATTCCAGGAAAACTCCTGCCTCATTGTACTAGTACACTATGTGCTACAGGTGCATGTTTTTCAAGGCTCACTTTTTGTTTTACTGAGCATTGCTGCCCCAAGTCCGCAGCTCATGTTCTCCTAATCAGTGTAGATCAGGGATATCAAACCTCTAGCCCTCAAGCTGTTGTTGAACAAGACACTTTTCCTCCGGATGTAGAGGAATGCTAGATGGTGTATTTCAGCATTTGCTGGAGGGCCAAACATTCATGTTTTAGATTGTAAGTTAATATGCTCAGTGCCCTCCCTGATATTATTGCACTCCAACAGCACTGTGACCCGAATAGTAATAATTTGAATTTAAGTTGGCTAACATTTAATATATGTAGATAGATAGTTAGATAGATAGATAGATAGAAATAGATAGTTAGTTAGAGACTTAGGGGTGTATTTATCAAAGAGTGAAGTTAGAGATCTCCACAGTCCGCAATTTGAAATATCGCCTCCCTCCATTCATTTCTATGGGATTTTCAAAGGCGTATTTATCAAGTGGTGAACTTTCACTATCACCCTTTGATAAATACGCCTCTAAAAATCCCATAGAAATAAATGGAGAGAGGCGGTATTTCACTCTGTGGACTGTGGAGATCTCTAACTTTACTCTTTGATAAATATACCCCCATAGGTGGCCATACACTATAGGATCCACTCGTTTGGTGAGGTTGCCAAATGAGTGGATCTTTCCCCGATATGCCTACCAATGGCAGGGCCACATATGGTGAATCTGAACATTTGGCCCTAGGGCCAAAAATCGGATTATATGAAGGAAATGGGCACCAACGGGTCAAAGGACCACATCAAGTAGCCAATGTGGTAGTCGATCACAGGAAAATCGAATCTGCCCGATTGATATCTGGCTGATTTTTGGCCTGATATTGATCAGGGAGACCCATTGGAAGCCCCCAGACATGGGCAGATAAGATGTTGAATCCTTTTAAAGGATCGCTGTTGGCAACTTTGATCTGCCCATGTAAGGCCACCCTTACAGTGAGATCTCAAGGAGGCCTTACACACACCAATATCATCATATAAAATATGGTTTAGTACAGTATTTGGTGCATGTATGGTTTGAGACAAGGTAACCAATATCAGTAAAAGCCTTGAATATTGGTTGGTAGGATAAACATTTTCATTGGTTGCCTTCAAAACATTGACAAAGTGTTGAATTATTTTGTTACCGCCTTATCTGATGATTCTAGTAAAGAAATGGCTGTGGGAAAGATTGTAATGTGTATGGCCACCTTTTTAACTACAACTACTGTTTGCTGTGGTTCACATTCTATGAGATGCATTTAAGTACACCAATGGCTAGTAAATGTGTGAATATAATGGTAACCTGGTAGAGATGGACTGCATGTGATGTTGCTTAACTACCTGTCACTATCTGATCCTTGGTACTATTTACTGTCTGTAAATTTAAGTACACTATACAAACAACAACTTCATAAAGGTCTAGGTTAATCCTAATATGTTTTATGGGGGGCACAATTCCCAGTAAATAACATGAATAAATCACTCAGATTTAGCTTGGAGCTATGAGCTTTTCTATGAACTTTTCTACTGAAGTGAGGGTCTAGCACCACACGCACAGGGTCCTAATATTGGGCTTGAAAAGGAGAAAAGTTTGACAGTACTGGCTTTTATATACACCATGATGAACCTGTCTTGATACACAAGTCAGAAGGACCACCATACTATTACCCTAACTAAGAACCATAAAATTAATTTTCCTTTTGCAGCCCTAACTTCCAGCTGCCAGGTGTATGTCTCCAGAGGAAGAAGCTTGAGCCTACAATAAAATGAGTGACAAAGACCATCTGCCATATCTTATTTTTTATGTTTTGACTTGAAGTCTTGGCATAGAAGTACCAAGCCTTTAACATTTCCTTCTGTTTAAGATTTGCTATACATTTACTTTTATTAGGAACATGCCAGTATATCGTGAATGTCCCTTTCAAGAGAGAGCTCCGGAACAATATCATATAATCCTTGCCTTGAGGGCTTCACAAGTCTGAAGTTAAATTAAGAAATGATGGCTTTATTATTGCCTGTCAACTGGAGGGGAAATGCTCCTGAAAGATGTCTAATTGTAGCTTTGGACAAAACACCTGCTGGATGTTCACATGAAGGAAAATGGGAAAGAAAAAATGTGGAATGAAAATCCCCCAAGGAACATTTTCAGAACAACTATGGACATGCCTTATTGATGAATGAACACCAGGGCCTATCAATAGCAGACCCCAGGCTATGTTTAGGGTGCCAGAGGCTGCTGTGGATGACCTTCAGTATATTGTAATTGAAACTGAAATAATTAGATCACCTGAAAAGGTTCTCAGCTTTCCACCTCTTGCAAGTCAGGGAAAGGCAACTGTTGTTACCCAAGCCAGTGTGAAAGAACTTGAGAAAGAATGCTGGAATTGGCAGTTAAATCTCATTCCTTCCATTGTAGATAAATATGACAATATATAGTATATGCTTTAACTGTTACAGAAGATGATCTCAAGATACCCTAAAGACATTTCTATTATATATAATTCCATAGCACAGGGAAGTCATAAAGCCCTCCAGCTGTTAACTGCAATTCTCAGCATCCTGTATGAAACACTACCTTCTTCAGCTGCGACATGAACACTTCCCATTGACAAATACACCAAAGAAAGAAAAGAAAATGTACTCTCTCAATGGTAACCTAAAAAACAAACAAATGCATTGATAGCCTTTAGAACTATAGAACACAGAAAGGTTTGACCAGCACTGTGCTCTAAAACACAGCTACTGTATCTGGCACATATGAGGGTTCATGAGTAGGGTACAAGGTACAACCACCATATTTCTCACACTTTGCACATTACCCAATGAGTGAGTGCCCACAGGTGCAAGTTCTTGCACTTTCTACATGAATCCATGAACGAGGGGTGATTGGGGGGAGGCACATTGGAGTCCCCTTTCCAGCCCCCTTTCCATACTTTAACTAACATGTCATTCATACATGAAAGTTAGGGAGCACTAGTTATAAAAAAGCCCTATACTTTCTGTGTGCCCTGTGGCAACACAACCCCAGATGCAAGTGTTTCATGGAACACTAGGCGTGTGATTTTTTTTGTCCCTGAGTGCTCTAGCTTTTGCTCAATAACTAAACTAAAATAATGAATTAACCCTCTCCAACACAATCATATTATGTGTCCATGACCTCAGGGAATTGGCCTTTGTGGCCTTCCCACAAACATCAGCTTAAATATTGCCACACAAAAACAAATTATTGCGTCCATCAAGGTTAGATAAGGGGTTGAAGGCTTGAAGACTAAAATATTTAAATGGAAATGTGCACTCAATTTTAATCAGCATGAAACAGCATGAAACTAAAATGACACTCAAGCAGTTTACACTGTTGCAAATACAACAGCCTTATACAATACAAGAGATGTAATACAGCTGTAGTCCTAATTATAGGCACAGCAAGGCATCCCTCTTATATTTGAGCATGATACTGCAACATGTCTATGAGAACTGTAATACTGAACATCACATTACATTCAGATTTCTACATTTCAAACAAAATTCATCGATAAACTCCAGTACTATACGGTATATGGACAGGCATTCCAACATCATTTTCATTCTAATGTCCATTGTTTGTATTTTGTGTACTGATAGTGATGATGTACAGTAGGATAAAGAGTGTAATTGCCCTGGAGCCTAGATACGTTTATTTATTTACAGGGTAGTTCACTTTAAAGTTAACCTTTAGTATGTTATAGAATGGCTAATTTTAATCAGCTTTTCAAAAGTTCTTCATTTTCCTTTTTTATTATTTTTAAATGATTGGCCTTCTTCTTCTTCTGACTCATTCCTGCTTTAAAACAGAGGCCACCCCATCTAAAAACAAATGCTCTACTCTAAGGCTACAAATGTATTGTTATTGCTAATTTTTATTACTCATCTTTCTATTCAGGGTCTCTCCTATTCATATTCCAGGTAATTTAGGTCCTAACCAGAATGCTGAAACTGGAAACAGGAGAGCTGCTGAATAAAAAGCTAAATAACTCAAAAATTAAAATCAATTGCAAATGATCTCAGGTGTTATTCTGGTGAACTGCACGTTTTTTAGTGCTCATTTAGGTTAACTACATAATAACGGCACCACCGCCAATGGCCACATTAATGGATATATATAAAAATGAGTTTATATAAAATAATATTTATTACCAGTTTATATTGTATTATTAAATATACTTATGGCCAATTAAGTACTATCAGGAATAAATAATTTCGCCATTATATTCATTTGTCTTAATAAATTCACTAAAAATACATTTTGCTTATGTTTTAAAAAACAGACTATACTCTTCTTTACTCCTTTTTTTCACATAACGTCTCTCTCTGGATGGTGATAAAAATTGGTGACAAATTTGTCTATATTTGGTGACAATCCTTGCAATAATCTTTAGTAAACCTTGCGAGACAATTTACATGGCATGAATGCGATAATAGGCGTTAATATATATGTTTACCAGAATATTTGCTATGACAGAAGTGCTTGCACTTAAGTAAACTTGCTCTTGCGGATTTTCTGGTATTTTTACTGGCGCAGGCTATAACTGCTTATTGCACCTGTAAACTGATGCCCATAAGTTAATTTAAAGGTGAACAACCACTTTGAAGTATGCAAGGGGGAAAAGGCATTTTCCAAACAAAAGCATATTTTAGAGGGAAAAGCCTCCAAAAGCCTATGTAACGTTTTTGAGTTTTTCGTGGCGCTCTTATCTTTTCCCCCTTAATATACATATTCACTGGTTTGAATATTGGAGTTTTTATTGGAGTGTTGGCTATACACCCTTGTAATATGCTGGGTACATTTGCTTTATATGTGACTTTTTCATATTTGTGTGTCTGTGAGGTGTCACATCCCCTTGCGATTCATTATCATGCACACCTGGAGGTGTATGGAATGGTTGAAGCATTTCTTAATGCAACTGCGAACACTAAAATTACTTAATTCCCAACATCCCCCAGCAGCCAAAGGCTTCTGAAAACCATGCTTTTACACATGAATGCTTGCAGTGTATTTGCTTTTTATATTAAGAGTCAAGTTTGAAAACAAAGAATTGCAGTTCTAGCCATTGTAGGCATTGTCTTTTCTTTCAGGGACACCTATGTTTGGGCTCGATTGTTTAATATGAATTAAGCATTTTTCAAGCATTAACTCTGTGCAAAGGTAAATATATTCCACTATCCTTTTGGCATCATATAAATCCAGATACCCTTGCATTCCAGTGGTATCGTCTGACTTATCAGACTATAAAATAAGTAGGTACCTACTCTATGAATAAGGCCATATATTATACATGCAGTTGTGGATTCAAACAACAGTTGTGTCAGTTTAAGAAGCCTGCATTCGAGAGATCCAATTTGATTTTGGTGATTCAGATCCCACACATGGATATATATGACACTGCTTCAGCAAAACAGCTCCATGTAGAGACAGAGAGGGGTAATTCTTTTCACCATGTTTTGGTAATGCCTAAAGGGAACATTCCACAGGACAAAGAGCAAATTGCAAAAATATGTTTATGTTTTGTAATATAAATATAGTTGTACATGTATGGGACCTGTTATCCAGAATGCTCGGGACCTGGCATTTTCTGGATAAAGGATCTTTCCGTAATTTGGGTCTTCGTGCCTTAAGTCTAGCAGAAATTAATTTAAACATTAAATAAATCCAATAGGCTGGTTTTGCTTCCAATCAGGATTAATGATATCTTAGTTGGGATCAAGTACAAGATACTGGTTTATTATTACAGAGAAAAAGGAAATCATTTTTAAAAATTTGGATTATTTGTATAACTATGGGAGACAGCCATTACATAATTTGGAGCATTCTGGATATCGGGTTTCCAGATAAGGGATCCTATACCTGTACTATAATATATAATATGTGTCTATAATAATATACTATAATAATGTACATTTACTGTAGATGATGATAATATTTATAAGATAACTTTCTCCATTTATAATCTGTATTCTGTTTATAGACTTTTGTTGCAGCTGACTATGAATGGGCTTCATCAATATTTAGGTGCTCAGTTGCACAGCCATATCCTCATCAAATGACAAAGAAGCGGAGCACAAGTACGCAGACTACCTGCTTAGTGGGGTTTTATTGCAGAGTTGCAGACTCAACATTAATGGCCTTTATCAGCCCTAAAATGTGCTGTGCATGTCTGCTCATACTGGTGCTCTCCTTCTTTCTCAATTCATAAGGAATGGGCTGCAGTACTTTCTTATTGAGGCAATTATTTAACTATACCCCCATAGAAAACAAAGAAAGTTTTTTATAGACAACTACAAATACAGCTAATAATCTCCTGGTAGGACATAAGCCTTAAAGATTCTTTTATTTGCTACTTCTGTCATCCAAATACAGTATTTGTATTTTTCCAACAGGACGCTTACTATATACTGACCAACTTTAAAGCATGGTGCTAGATAAAAAAAATATATTTTTAAACTAATATTATTGTATTTGCAATTTAAGCAGAAAACAATTATGGCCTATGTTGTTACATAACATTTGAGCTTGTCATGGCTGTGTGGTGCATCACAATTAATAATTTATTAATTAATATTAATAATTAAATTAACTACTTAGCACTGCTTCCGGGGATTGGTTAATTGCAACCCTAACCCGCCCCTCCGGCCCCCCCTGAACCTGCGCCCGCCAGCAACTTCCAGGTTCCTTTTATCGACCCGCGATGTCCCGCCAATGATGTCACGAAAAGGGGTGGGGTGATAAGACACTCGTCTATACAAAAAGGAAGCCGGAAGTTGGAATCCAGCAGACAAGCAGTGCAAGGGCGGATAGAGCAGGAAGAAGAGCTCAACCTGGACCCACAACCATGGTGCAAGGTTGGCCCAAACCAATGGGTAAACCAGTTATGATGCCCGCAGGTATCATAACTATTGCGCACACAACAATTTTGACTTCTTTAATGTGCTTTGGTCAGACTGGCAAACTTATCTCTGTCAATCAGGGCTGGAACTAGGGTAAGGGTAGGCAGATGATGCAAGTGCCTAGGGTGGGGGGGGCACCAGGCACGTATCTCTTTTGTTCGTGGTATAAAGCACTCCCCCACAGTCAAATTGAGCGTATGTCTTTGTTCACGCATGCCAGTAAGGGGGAGGGGGACATAATCAGACTTTTCTGGATAACAGATTTCCAGATAGTGGATCCCATATGTCTACTAGAACTCTAGTATTTTGACACAAGTAACGTCAAAATTAAACCCAGAATGCTAATTGTGTATTTATGTGGGAGATATTTAAAATGCTGACTCTGAATTGAATGAGAAAGATAAATCTCGTTGCTGTCCTCCTTCCCTACATATCTCATAATACGGATTAAGATAAATCTGCTGAAGTTTGTGTTTTTTTAATAAATTATATGTAATATCGGTAGAGAAATGGCATTCATCAGCATTAAAGACACTCAGAGATTGTGCCAGAAATCAATTTTTTTTGCTTTGATGTTCCTTCAACTCAAGTCACCATAACACCTGACAGTGCTAGGATTTTATTAAAAATAGGGATGCAACGAATCCAGGATTCGGTTCGGGATTTGGCAAGGATTCGGCCTTTTTCAGCAGGATTCGGATTCGGCCAAATCCTTCTGCCAGGCCGAACGGAATCCTAATTTGCATATGCAAATTAGGGGCGGGGAGAGAAATTGCGTGACCTTTTGTCACAAAACAATGAATTAAAAAACGTTTTCCCCTTCCCACCCCTAATTTGCATATGCAAATTCGGATTTGGTTCGGTATACAGCCGAATCTTTCGTGAAGGATTTGGGGCCTCAGCCGAATCCAAAATAGTGGATTCGGTGCATCCCTATTCCTATCCATGATAGAATTAACCCTGTGACCTCTTAGCCCATGTTTTAGGGTTATAGGCAAAATGAGCTGTGGGGGATTAAATTGTTTTCTAAACTTGTTTTTCTCTCACAGCTCTCGCACTGGTGTTTCATAAAAAACTTAGTTCTACAATAAAGCAAGTCTAGCGGGTCAGAAACCAAAGAGAGCATCTATGGGGAGCTCAATAAAAGTGTCATTTTTAAAGATAATGAACATTCTTAGCCCAGATTTAAGCCAGAACTATACAGTATACATTATTGCCTGCATTATTAAGGTGATTTTGAGTTATGCTGTATTGTATGTCCTCTTTAATATGATTTAGGATAGCAATAATATGGAATCATCAGACATCTGCCAATGCCCCACAATTCCTGCAGTGAACCCTCCTACTTATGGTTGCCACCTTTGTTTGGTTCACGATCTGGGCTGGGGGTGGGGGCATGACTTCACTGGGGCAGTCCACGATGTTGCTACACACCATGGGTGGGGCTATGACATCAGAGGAGATCCTACTTGGTTTTCCTTTTTTGGAAAAGGGCAGCAACACTACTCCTACTCCTTGTTTTGCAATGCCACCCCTCCTAGCAATGGTGACCTCTTGTATACTGTGAGCTGAGTAGCGAGTTGTCAATCAGATGGTTTAGGTGACACAACGGCACAGTAGAAGTGACCACTACTGATATTTAATGAGTTAGGAGAACAGGGTGGTTCAGTGTATGGAAAAAGTGTGTTCTGCCTTTATACTGAAGGAACACTGTGGGCTCTGGATATTAGTGATGTGCGGGCTGACCCAATACCCGCGGGACCTGTGGTTAGGGCAGGTTTGGATCAACCTCGCAGTGCTCCTTTCGGGTAGCGGGCGGGTGCGGGTTGAAGCCACCTTCAAATGCCGGCATCCGACTTCCGGGTTCCGGTTTTATAGTCTCGCGTCTGCTCGCCCAGCCCCTTTTGTGACGTCAGTGTGACGTCATCGGCGGGACTGGTCAGCTCAGGTCTATAAAAGGGCAGGTTGCAGCAGGGCCGGTCAGATGTGGGTCAGGAAACCCTGACCTGCACATCACTACTGGATATGTAGTACAGGGATTCTGAATACTGGTAATGCTGGCACACAGGGCTTGGAATTTTGTATGAACACTGTCTAACTCTACTTTGAAAATCATTCAAATACTTATGGAGTCTGGTCTGAAATATGTAACCAGTGTAAATTGTTTAATTACTGCAATTTAAATGATGCGTGCATTGCTTGTTAGATCTATAAAGTCACTTATTTTGTGTCTTAACTTACCATTTAATATACAGTATGTGTCAGTATGTTACTTAGACTGTACCAATATCTCACCCTGAGAACTTCCAGTCTCCAGAATTTCTTTTGTTGCTGCTCAATTTAGGATGTTATGACTGCTCTGTGTGTGGAAGTGAAAAGGTGGCATGATTGTACTTGCAGACTTTCTTAGAGGCAGGGAATTCGAGTGTATCATCCCATGGAAAGATTTAGGATGGAATTTAAAGGGAAGAAGTTAATAAAGGAGATGGTAAAGCATGAACCAAAAAGACAATTTTCTTTTTTCTTTTTGTACTGGGTAGAAAAAAATGACATGGGAGGTCTGTGAGGCTGAACTGGTGGTTTTTTTCATGCAAAAACCTGTTCAGTAGGAGAAGCAGTGTCCTGTTTAACTGTAATACATACAACCCCTGGATCTTTTTTTTTCTGTTACCACATCATTTTGTAGGATATTGTGAAATTATTCAGTAAGACAATAGCCTAGTTGCATCCCCTACACAGTATAGCCCTCTGCTGGGACAATATATCTTATACTAGGGTAAGCTACAGCAGCACTATGGCCACATAGGGTATTAAATCAGATTGGATAACCTAGCTCTGACTCTTAAAAAAAACCCCAAACCTTGAAATGGAGTTTCATTCATGAGTGGTCAACACAGCCTACTTATTTCATCTGTATTATCATTCATACATTAAAACAGGTTAAGAGTCGTACTTTGTGGTGTTGAAGCCTACAAGTTGAAGTTTCTACGTGTGTGTTGGTACTTGGGACCTAAGAAACACCTTGTGGGTTGGAAACATCATACACCGCAAAATGTTTTTATTCATTTGATCTCAGATAGGCTTTTCCACACTTGCTAACATTCAATGTATTTTTTTTGTAGTCATGTAGTAATGAAGCAGGGGGCATGATGCACAAACATTAAATTGAAGATGTTTAAATGAAGGACATAGCCCATATAGTGTAAATTTTATTTTTATGCTAGAATAGGGGGTTAGTTTACCTTATATTGTAATTGCAAGCTGTACTTTGCAGATTTCCTATACTAATTGCCAGGCTGGTTCTGTTTGATATCCCAGACTAATTTTCTTTCATTTGTGCATTGCTACATTGTGTGTGCAAGCATATCAGTTGAGACAATGATAAGGATATAGTAAGCTGTTTATGTTATCAGCATGGTAAAAAGTCTATAATATACTGTATTCTAATGTGCATATACTTTGGCACTGCAACTTTATTAAAAATAACCTGTTTCTACATAAAAACATGATGTGGTATTGAGTAGAATACTGCAAACTACTGTAACAACAGATAGTTGTTATTAGCCTAGTGCAGTTACACCCTGATAAATATTCTATATTCATTTTAAGAATGTAACTATGCAATGTAGCATTATTTACACATGAGCAATTTAGGACTTGCACTTTAATGTTAACTGATAAACAGTTAGATGCCAATGCCTGCATCAACACAGGAACTAAGAAATGTGCTAAGTAATAAAGCATGAAATGTACAGTAGGTATAGGGAGAGTGTGGTTGTCTGTCATTTGTACCCATGGATATTAGATCTATTATTTAATAGACATCCCTGCATACTTCATAACATGTAGATGACAATAATTCATAAATACATCTGACACATAGAAAGCCCTCCTGGCAAGCCAGCTTCCAAGGTGCAGCCAGTGTATTTTACAGCATTAGCTTCTACATTCAAAGAAACCTTTACAACCATAGAGGTTCTCAACAGCTTGTTGTAATTTGATAACCGAAGACAATTTTGCTATGCTGAGAGGCAGCCGAACAGGCTTGTACCTGGGAGAAATTTGTTTTTGGAACCAGTGTCTAGTAATGACATGATGAGCAGGAAGATAGCGAGGCAACTTGTGTCTGCCAAAGCATCAGATTTTACTGAGCAACTGTGCAAATACCTATAAAACAACTTTCCTTGCAATTTGGCAACACATTAAATACTGGAAAAGTACGTAATTTTCAGTCAATAAAGACAAAGAGAGCATTTCATTTTTAAAAACATTGCAAACTGCATGCATGCTGAAAACATATTGTTCAGTAAAGTCTAGCAAGTATTGCTATCATTTTTCATTTTCTATCAACCACGAGAGGCCACAGTTTCTCAGAGTGAAGTTTTTTAAGACAACCAGTACGGCAGAACCTACATACTGTATATACACAAACACTAGCATGCTATACTGAAAATTAACAGAAGAATAAAGTGAATAAAGACCTGCTGCTGATAAATAGACATTCCATTAGATGTTTTTCAGAAAATTAATACATTTTCAAATAATGTACTTGATCCATTTTAAAAATGAGAGAAAAATGATATATAATATATATTAGGTGCAAGGCACCTCACTCCCAGGCATCTGCATCCACACCCCTTCAGGCACTAATCTTTGTCTACTGCATTAGGCACAAAGAATAATATGTTTGCAGCTTGCAGCCATACTTAAAAGGACAGCATGTGGGTGGCATAAGGTTGTCCACATGCACTCCTCTTACTATTGCACCATACCAAAGGAGCTAGAAGCAGCACCCATGGGTGTATGGCCCATTGGGAGCATTGTAATTACTGCCTTGTCCTCTTTGGGAATTTTGACATTTGCATTATTCAGGAGATGCAAGGCAGCAGTGCAGGGGGCACATAAAGTACAAGGCAGTCCTGTACTTAATTCCTTATGCCTTTGTGACCTTGCAACAGATTTTAAATCTGGCAAAAGTCATAGATTGTAGCTTGCACCTACCAATTACTGTATATAGGAATAAGTGCTTTGTGTATGAACCATAAGGGGCACAATCTTGCAACCTCTAGTACTGCAGCACTTGCATCAGTACCAGTAATAAATGATATACTGCTGCAATAGTCATTTTATGATGAAATAGGTTAACCTTTCCCTGCCAAGCACCAAAGTTCCTGCAACACAGACTTTCCACATTCTATTCTAATCAGAACTCCACACTACCAAGCTACAGTAGCTTCTTTTCTCTTCTCATTGGCAAATTATATGATGGCAGTTAGTAAGACATATATAGCATTTGCAAAGGTAACATTTTTACACATGGGAAAGCTGTTTGCATTGCAGATTTTTTTTTCAATTTTTGATTAGACTGTAGCTCTCATAAAAAAGAGGGGTGATGCAGGGAGTTATGACAACAAGGTTATCTGTTTGTAAAGCAGCTAGTAAAGCTGAACCAACATCAGTGTGATGTTACTGTGGACGTTTCCCTACTCCGGCAGAGAGTTATCTTGCCTTTGGCACTGTGCACTGCTAACTGTGATAAGGAAATGTTCTTTCCCAGATAGTCATGAACATGCAGTGTGTGTCCTAGCAGCAAGGCATGCAGTGCTGAGCTATGTTGTGCTCACATATATTCAGCAACTCATCTCATCCCATTGCTATAAACAATATATCATGAAATTCCAGGCATGTATTAGCTGTTCATTTAAACTCTATTGGTACCCAAATGGAAAATATGCAGGAGATCTTACTTCTGAGTGCTAAATATATGGGATCTGTCTTCCCACTCATAATTATATGCCCTGGGATACTGGAGCGACTATCAAGGGCTTGTACTTGCAGGCAGCAATTCCCTGCATTCATTCAACCTCAGCTGGCTGCCATTGAGCGCTGTTCTCCCAGGAGGGATACAGAGGCTACAAATACAAGTCATTTGCAGGGTTGAATTCTGAGCAGCAGTAATGCAGGGAGTCTGTACCACCAACTTGGTGAAAGGAGATACTAAACCAATTGCATCAATGGCTAGAGGGCCATAGTTCAGAGATCCTTGAGGGCAGTTTACTCTGAGGGTGATTTAGAACGCAGCACAGGTTCAGCTAACTGTGACCAATAAAAAAAAATCCTGTGTACCTTTTTGCACAAATATGTGAGCGTTTCACTACATGCCCTGTAGTTAGCACTACAAACCAGGATCTATAAAATAAATTTAGGGAGTTTATTTATACAACGCGGAGCTGTCTTTATGGCAGTCAAAGCAGGGTACAGTATGATGAGATGGCATACATTTTGATAAGAGGTTGCTGGGGGTTGTAGTTTATTAATGTAATCTGCAAAGTCTCTGCCCCAGGTTCTATACCTACTAAAAACAGCCCCAGCTAATAGCTATACAGTAAATCCACATACATAACAACAGTGCAATACACAGAGTAAAACTTGGGGAAAAGCAAATGAGTAATGGAGAAACTTACTTGAGGCCTGAATGATGTGCTCCACACTAATGCAGTTAGCTGTAAGTCAGTCAGTCCAGGGGAGTCCAGCGAATGAGTAGAAACTTCATGGCTCACTCAAAGCTAAGTGGGACCTTGTCATCTGCCACTCACTCACAGCCAGTGCTGCTACATGTGCACTCTCTCCTGGTACTCCCACAGCAACTTGTCTTTGATTGTTTGCTCACAGCAGTGCACATGCTTTCACAAAAAAAAGTAGCTTGAAGGGAGCAGGTTTTTTCTCTCCCTCTTTTTTACTCTGACACCACCTAGAGGTTTAACCAATATTATATATTCATCTAGGCTTTTTCAGGAGAGAGAGAGAAGACGAAAAAGAAATACCGGTTTGCTCGAAGGGATGTACTGTATCATAAATATAAGTCTGTCTAATTGTAGCCTAAAGAGATCAGAAGCTTTGGCACAACTGAAAGGGATTTTCCACCATGTTCAGAACCTAAACTATCATGCGGCTTTTCTTTTAAGCATGCCCACGTTTCAAATATTAACAGGAGGAGGTGTTCACTCAAGGAACCGCACCTGGAGGAAACTTGTTCTGAGAGTAAATGATGTACAGTACCTCTGACCAAATAATTCATGGCTCAACCGAAAACTATTCTGTTTTTGTCCAGCAGGACTGTGCTTCGTTGTCAAAATACCATTTATGGCACTATTTTTTTTTACTGTATTACAGTACCAAGAATGCAACTGCTGGAGGCTGCAGACAGGGCAGTCCAGATAACATTAGGCCCTCTGGGTAATCCAACTAGTACCCCACTGACAAGTCTGATGCCAAACGCAAACCCTCACGGCACTGTACCTGTATCACAAATCAAACCTTTTACACAGCACAAGGGCAGACCATATTATAATCTATTATAAGATGTCAACTCGTGGATTCTTTGGTCACCTTGTTAAGTCCCCCTAACATGGACACCAACAGCTAAACCCAGTTTCACACTCACAGTAATTTGCACCTAAGTTACACCCCTGCCATTATAATAGCATTAAGAATGTGCGCAGTCAAAGGACTGCTCCAACTATGGCTCTAGCTGTTGTGGATCTACAATTCCAAGCACCCCCAACAGCATTTGGAAGACTGGGAATTTATTTATTTATTTTTTAATATTAAATAAATGATCACTATTCTGCTATTCTGTAGCCATCTTTATATGTTGAACAATACATTCTCTCTCCTTACCTACAAATGCTGCTTTGTGGAGCTGCAGGATATTCTTCACTAATGGCACCATCCCCAAAAGACAGATCCACATTTATAGTTGCCACCATCTGTAAAGCTTTCATTTCCTGGAGTATATTGTATATAAATATGTGTTAAATTACACAAACTCCATCTCATTAGGATGATAATGATTCATTCCAGATATTTTTGAGGGCTTATCTCATGTTCCCATGTTTAGATTTAAAGAGGAAATAGATTTTGGAAATCCCGTCCTGGCTTACTATGACCCCAGTGACATTGGGTTGGTTCATATCGCTAACACGTACACAAGTCAATGAAACAAAAGGCAGGTTTTTCAGAACTTTCCTGTGAAAAGTTATATGCCAAAGCTATCTAGCAACAACTTTCTAATAAACAAAAATTCCTCATAAAAAATGAATACCGACTTGAAAATGAACTAAATATGAATACCACATGTGTCAAAATAACTTCATGAATAGCAGGCAGGAATGTATACTCATTGTGTAGTATATCATTTACATGGAAACCAAATCCGAAACAGAATATATCCACTGTCAAATGTTTTGAGGCTAAGAACCAAAGTGTATAGAGCCTGCTTTAGGGCTCATTCCCATTACAGACTTTGGTGTAGTTAGAATTGGGTTAAAAAGGCTTATTTACAAGTATAAGTAAAATTTGACCTGCGAGTTGGCATGGCAACCCGAAAGGCCACCTAGCCCCCTTCCCCTGTGCATGCACATGCATGTGAGTATGTGCATGTATGCTGATGCCGTTATTTTACATTGTTTCAGGCAGAAGAAAATGCACAAAAATGTTATGCCATTTTTTACACTGCAAAGCATGGCAAGGTGTGGTGTATTATCTCGCCATGTTTTATACAGCATAATAAATATTATTCTTATTGTTATATTGTTACATTGGCTAACGATAGGAATAACTCAAAAACTCGAAAATATTGATATCTCGTCCATGGGTTTTTTGCATGAGGCATGTTCTGTACCTTAAATGTTACTGTATATTGTTCTTGTTTGTTAAACTTTGGAAAACAAAATAAAGAAACCTCGTAGCTGCAGACAAAATTCACAGCCTACTGTCCTTGGCTAAATTTTCATTCCTGACTTGATTAGATTTCAATTGGAGCAGAATTTATAGTGGGCCCTCTCATAGACTGCTGATATGGACCAAAGTGACTGGGCTTATACCTGTCTTTACCTGCACAAGTAAAGCCAATGGGAAAAGGATTATGGCACTATTATGTAGTGGTCAGGCTGAAAGTGTTGCAGTAGTTGCAAGTATTGTCTAACCATGGCAACATCCCCATGAATCTCTATGGAGTTGCCCTAAATATGAATGTAGATCTGATTTCTATACAAGTAAGATGCTATATAAAATATTATTTAATATATACCTCTAATTTTTTATTTATTTTATTCCATGAAATTACATCCTACTGCTTCTATTCAAATTTAACAGGATCTGATTTCCTTTTTTGTGTTGCTGGAACTGGTTGAGAAGTGTCAGAAAACAGTCTGTAGAGTGAATGGGGCCATACAAGATCTCTATGCCCTCCAGCATTATAAAAAACCCGACACGTACATTTCATAAAAGCAGACATCCAGACATCCTCGACCTAGGGGAGGAAAATAAACCTTGCATGTCTTCAAATATAAATTTCATAATTGATGAGCTCAACACAACATAGTGTTATTCCTGGTATTAAAAAAAAAGCCACACATACAATAAATGTATTGTCATGAATGGTGTATAACTATCAAGTATACTAATGGTGAATGTGTATATTTTACAATGCAGAGAATCATTACAAATCATCTCAATCCAGTCATTTGAAAATGTAATATCTGATTTTATGCAAATGTTTTGGATTATTTTGCTGGAGGATATTATAAAGTGCACATGTATAGTTGTTTACAGCCTATTTATTGACCAATACAGAGTGCATGTAGCTTTGAGATAAATGTCTGCTTTTAATGGAAGCTTGATTTGAAGGAAGAGAGTCCTCTGTGTCACATCAGTGGCATGATTCAGAGCGGTTGTATGTAGCAGAACATGGCAGCCAGCCAGCCTAATGTCTAGTCCCTGAGAGGCTTCCACTGTAGGGGATCTAATTCATTAAAGTGTTGGGAAGTTTTTTTTCATTTCTGTTGGTTTCAGATAATACCCCTGAAATGCAAAGACTTAGTTGTTGCAGAGAAACTTTTCTAGGCGGATTTTAGCCACAGTTTTACAGCTGCAAAATATGTTGCATTCTCACAACACATGGGAATCTTATTACGTTTTTTTCAATGTTTTTATTTAAAGGAGAAGGAAAGACTACTTTGGGTGCCAAATGATAGGCACCCCCCCCCCCCAAGTGAATGTATTTACTTACCTGAAACCCCGGGCCAGTGCTCCTATCAGCAGAAAACTGCACCCGCCCTGGGTTATTCCAGCGAGCACAATGGGGCTCTTCACTTCCTGCTTCACAGCACTGGCCCAGGGTTTCAGGTAAGTAAATATATTCACTTGGGGGTGCCTAACATTTGGCACCCCCAAGTGGTGAATGACTTTCCTTCTCCTTTAAGGTTAGCAGCAAAAGTGTGCAGAGTGAGTGAGTCTGCTTCATTGCTGAGTGATGTGAGGGGCAGGTGTCCTACTATGCATATTTTATGTGCCTTTTACTTATAAGGAACAAAGAAGATTTTAGATGTGACACAGGAGTTCCGTAGTGTTCCAGATCTGCTTGCATATATAAGCTGTTATGTGTGCAACTATATACACAATTTATTACAAAGAGCTTTGTACACACAATATACCTAGGAACAAAAAATAGAGCTAATTTCCCATCCTGTCACTATAACCCTACTACAGGTAGCTTAAAGAAAACACATACGAATTTCATGTAACACTTCTGTACTGTAGCCTTAAATACACAAATTATGACAAAAGATTGTGCTGGCCGGCCCTGCTTCTTCTTTTGCCGTACCGATGCCTAAAGCTGGGGGTCTGGGGCTGGTGCACCCAGGCCACATTTTCTACTCGGTGAGTCACTTACAGTTTATTCTGGAGCACCATGTTCTCTTCTAACTACTAAAAGATTGTTATCACCATCACTAGATGCTCCTTAATGCCATAATACAGATGTGTACAGGACTTGTCTGAATCTAAGTAACATAGCAGTGATGGTGGTGCAGGTTCCACTGATGTCTACATGTCTGTGTGAGCGAGTGTGTGCAAAGACAAAAGAGAAGATGATTCACCCATGGAAAACCCTTGCACCATCTTGCACCTTGTGCTGAATACACCGTATGGTGTGACATGCCATCTTAGGCATTTGTGCAGGCTTTTTCTTTTGTATCCTCACTTTGTTCATAAATGAGTCCCATTGTGGATAATAGTTATGTTGGTAATTCTAAGATCAGTCAACTGCTGCTCTGACTTTTAATTGTAACACAAGAAATATTAATTACATAATCTCTTAGTATTAAGTGTAGGCAATTTTAGCATTCTGAATATGAGCATCTGTAATTTGTGATTTTGTTAGTAATTTTGCAGCAGTGAAAATCATCAAACTCCATGTTTCTGCTTTATGAGTTTTTTTACATCAGGTAACGCTTAGGCCATGTCCTCTTAATTACCCCCAGCATTATTAGAGCATTGCATCTCTCTGTAGCAATGGTTAGAATAATAAAGTAGGGTAGGCTGATGAGCCTTTGTGGATAATAATGCAGCTTGAAAGTACAGCGCCTATTAAACCTACCACGGCTAGACAAGAACAAACACTTCACTACAATTACTCAAGGCAACATAATACAAGAAGGATGCTTGCCAGTTCCTTCTGACACCTACAAACTGGCGTCACTGTCAAGCATCATGCCAAGTTCAGACGCAGTGCAACCCATCTCACATGCAGTAACTGCATTTGTTTATATAATTATCTGTTACTCATTTTTACTCATATACGTTTACATTTTAAAAATATATTTTATGGGTTACTTACTGGCAATTTATAAGCCAAAAAAAGCAAAACAAAATCTTCTGTAAGATTCTAACTTATTTTTTTATAGGAAATAAATATACCAAGCTATCTGTTGGATCTAGTGTCAATAATTGAATCAGATAATAGTTAAGGTCCCATGTTCTGGAGCTCACATCGTCGAAACAGTTGTCAAGGGACACAGCATATAGAATTTTGTGGGACACTCTTCATTGCTGGAGCTCTAAAGTAATATTTGAGCTTTTTCAGTAAGTTACAGAAAACCACAATGTTTTAGCTGAGGCAGAGAAGTCCAGACAGGATTCTAATGTAACACATTCTACAGCTGTAATAACTGCATTAAACCATGCGACAATGGTCAAGCACTATTTTTTGCAGTTTTCAGTGTTTCAGGTATGTTTGCCCAGGTTTTATATTTCAATAAGCATTGCTCCCATTCCCTATGAAAATCTTTTCCCCATTGTCAAGACATTAGACCAATGGACTTTGGGGGGATTTTGGTTTTGTATGAGTGTAATGTTATAGTCTATATTATGTTAATATTCTGATGTCAAGGTTTCAATAAAAAACTTAAAAATGATATGTCAGAAATTCCCAAACTGTTGGCCTGGTCTTCTAGGTGGTGCAAAGCCAGAGATGGAGAATCTTGAAGGCAATTGCTGTCAATATATTCTTGAAACTGATAACATAACTATAACCCAGTTATTTCAGTTAGGGGATCCCTAAAATATCTGACCAAAATGAGGCATTTGAAACCAAAGCATATGAAACCACTCTTTGCAACATAGAGATAGGTAGAGGTGGATTAATGCACATGCTCCCCCAGGCTTTAGGGCTCAGTGTGATCAGGGGCCCATCTAGCTTTCAATAATTATTTTGATTTATTTTTCTTTTAATATTTATTTTTATTTGTGCTGCTGGGTCTGGTTGGGCACACCTGCTGGAAGAGGAAGGCAGGAAAGGCGGGTGTGGGTCCAGTTGGGTACACCTGCTGTGAAAAGAATGTAGGCAAGGCATGTGTAGGTGCACCATGATGCATGCAGATCCAGTGATATTACTAGCATGCACTGAATCCAACCTAAGTGTAATGAGCTCAGGTGCACGCATGCCTAGATCTGCACACATCTTGATCCAGCAGGAGCCTAGAAAGGTGGCCTGTGGATGTAGCCTAAGACCCTAACCCCACATCTCATTAATCTGCCACTAGAGAAGGACAGGCTTCAGCAACAAAAAGGGTATTTGACAGATCCTTCAGTAAAGAAAATGTCTGCCAGAAGGCCTGTGTTGGCAGAAGTATTAAGTACCTTTATAGTGAATCTCATTTGGAAAAGGAATAATGGCAGGTTTTTAGTAATTATTAAAAACGAGGGCAGAAGTCTGTTTCAGGGTGAAATCTGATAACTGTCTTGGAGTCAGGAAGAGGTTTACCTCTTGAGGCTAAATTAATATGTTAGTAATTCTTTTGGATCAGCAGCAACAGAAGGTGCTTTGTGAATGCTTCAACTTAATGTTTTTTCATGTATTAAATGTTACACAGATCGTTTTATGTAAGTATGGTAGAGGCCAGAGGTATTAGAACAATGACTATTGTAACTGAACTCAACGAGTTTCTCAAAAGCATCAGTTTGGCATATCTCCAGGGAGTCAACTGTCCTTTGTTGTACAGTACTGGTTTGAAATTGCCATGTTTTCTCAAATTACAATTACAGGCATGAGATCCATTATCCAGAAAGCTCCAAATTACAAAAAGGTCATTCTCATAGACTCCATTTTATTGAAGTAATCCAAAAAAAGTTACCTCAGGTAGTTCTGTTTAGCACAAGAAAGCGCCCATCCTCCCTTCCTAGGTTGAAGGTTACTATTACGAGTGAGGCTGTGGGTGGAGTTCTAGACCCAACAGGTTGGTTAGAAGTGGAGTTGCATGGTCAATGGGTTACTATCAGGCCTGGTACCTCAGGGTAAGTAAGCACCCTAGTAAGTGAATTGGTTGGCGGAGGAATTGGGGTCAGGCTGACGTGGCAGCTGATAGCACCAATGGCGTTAGGCAGTTATGAAATTATTATGGCATGTTTGTTAACGGCCAGGTTAATATTTTGTTATGCAAAAATTCATGTTACATTGTGTGATGATGTTATTCTAACTTTTGTTTTACAGCACGTTTGAAATGGGCAAAACTGTATTATCAGAATAAAAGGATCTGCGGCCTTTTCATCCCACAAAGTAGTGTCTAGTTTCTCATTAGCAAATAATGTATTAATTTTATTTTATTTACGTTATTAATTTTATTTTTATTAATGTTTCTCTACTGTTGATTTAAGGCAATAATGGGTTAAAAGGTTATAAGCACGGACATATAGAAAGCAATAGTGGTATTGTCAGAACTCTACTGTCGGTGTATTCTGAGCATTTTAAAACTGAACCCACTCATGGCTATTGTTTTGCCTGGAGCAATTCCTGAATTATAGTTCAGTTAGACTTACAGTATTCATAAAACTTGCTATTGTTATACACTAGGAAAACTGGTAGAGGACAACAGTATTTAAATGGTACAATCTCTGGACAAAAGCATGTATATGTACCAGGTTCAACATATACACTGGAATATTTTATGTATTTGGAATGCACGTGGCATTATGTACAGTCTATACTGTTTATGCCAAATGAAGTAAATTAGTTACTGTGGGTGTGGGTGGCAATGCTGTGGAAAAGTCGCTAGCTTTAGCCACTTCACCCTTTAGTGAATCTGCCTAAAAGAATCTTCAGAAACCAACAATCTCCCCCTTCTATACAGGTTTATTTTAAAAATGCCAGTCCTGATGCTGTCCAATTTAAGTTAATAGGCAGTGACAGCAGAAGAATATGCTTTATGTCCATGTCCCATCATCAAACAAAACTAACAAGTACAGAATAGCAACCAGTGGAGGTTAAGCAGCCCAGACATCCAACAACTTTTCTTATATTCAAATATTGCTGAAGTTCCTTATGACTTGGCATTGCAAGCACTGTGGCTTTTGAAAGTGCCCAAATACCAACAACCATGTACTGTAGATGTTGCATATTGTGTGACATCAATGACATACAATTGTTCTCAAAAATGTAAGCGAAATATGACTGAACCTTTCCCCACTGCTTCAGAATTTCTTCTACATTCTACTATTATTTAGTTGTGATTATAATATTCTAGTCTAGTACACTGTTCAAATATCTGACTTCAGAGCCCCTGGTTCATAGTTAAGTGAAAATATCACAAAGATACAGAGCTACCAAACTGTTCTAAATGTAAGTGAATAATAATGAGTTAACAGCTTGTTTATTCAATTTGATAACATTGAGACCATGGGTTCAGCAAGGAGACTATTGTGGCATCATAGAAAGCCTTTAAATAAATGAAACATACTGTGGTCTGTAGTTTGTTGTGAATCCATATATCCTGGTACTCCTGTAATTATTTATATTTCCTTTCTGGCAATTAACAGAAGACCTATATTTTAATTTAATGTATGTAATTCACTCTATATATATATAATCGTAGGATCAGTACCTCTTTCCCACAGGACAAAGCAGGATGAAATACTTGTACATGCAAATAGCTCATGCACATACACTGCTGCTTAGAAATTGATTTGACAATGAGAGTGAAAGTCAAAACTCAACTTACCCAAGGCAAAATAACTTGATACATTATGCAGATACACTAACAGGTTCATTTCTGGTTATGGATGTTTCACCTCTAGGAACAAAGAGCTTCTCCCATTCACATACACAATACTACATACTATATAGACAGGATATGAGTGACCCACGGACACCTACCTTGTGCCCCATTCAGGCAGAAAGCACACCTCTAGAACTAGGGAGATCATACATAGAAAGATTGATGTACTTTCCACATAAAGGTAATGCATGTAACCACAAGATGAGCTGAGTTGTCTGAATAAGGGTGTTGATATTCACTGGATTCACTACTAAACCTTTGGATACATCCAGGGCAGTCATCAGGGGGGGACAGGGGGGAGAGTTGTAGGGGGCCCAGAGGGTAAGGGGGGCCCGGCCATGTCACACTTTCTTGATTAGCCGGGCCCCCCTGCTTTCTGAGAGCTGCTGACTTTGGGAAGGCAGGGCGGGAGCACAGGGGGAGGTATCTTCTGTCCATTACTTCCCCTTATTGGTCACTGAGTTTAAGTCCCGGTTGAGCTGCTCAGGTTTGAACTCAGGTTTGAACTTCTCCTCCAGCTCATCCAATCACCATGCAGCTTTACCAGGACTTGAAATTCTGTGACCAATAAGGGAAGAAAATGCTGTCATTGGAAGAAGATGCAGCTACCTGTGCTTCCCTCCTTCCTTCTGTAGTTGGCAGCTCACTGACAGCAGGTGGGCCACACTAATGAAGTAAGTGTAACATGGCACCAAATTTTTTTAAACTTCTGGGGGTACAAGTTTTTTTTACATGGACATTTAAGGGGGGCCCTGGCCACCAATTTTCTAATAATGTGGGGGGGTCCTAGCCACCAATATTTTTTAATGGGGGGCACTGACCACAAATGATTTTTTTAATGGGGGGGCCTGACCACAAATGTTTTCTCCAATGGGGGGCCCTGACCACCAATATTTTTTTATTAACATGTGGGAACTATAGCCACCAATGTTTTTTTTTTTAAGTGTGTGGTGGGGGGTGGACCTGTGGGGTGGGGAGGGCGGACCTGTAAGGGGGCTTGCGGTGCAGCCCAGGGGGCCCAGGAAATTGAGATACATCAATTGAGAATTAGCAGAAACACCGAAGTGATAGGAGAACATCCAGGAGGATATTGAGGGCAGGATACAGCATGTCCTGTGTGCACACCACTATGCTGGTGCCCCTCAGGGAAAGATGGTAAGAGGCAGTAAGCTGAGTCTATAGACCTGAACCTCCCTTCCCCATAATAATTTCATGGGCTGTCACAGTCAGCCACTGGGGAAGTGAGTGAGCTGGTAAAGCAAAAGCCATAGTAGATGAAATAGCAAGGCAATTAGCAGGCTAGGAGGGATGTAGGACAGAGTAGTAGCCAGGAAGTTTCTCTCAAGCTTGGTAAGTTGCACCTAATGTGGAGGCAGCACAAACTCTTGACACTGTTATAATTTGATACTGTACATTAGATTATATATTTCTTAACAGCAGCTGTTTCAGCTCTTTGTGATTAGTGGTGGGAGGGTTGGAAATTCTCCAACCTGAATCACCCTAAGCTGCCTCATCTTCACCTACAGCCTACTTGGTCTGAAGTTTCAGTCACCACTTAGTATCCACGTCAGAGGGAATACACACTCCCTCAGATGACATCCTAATTAGGCATGGTATAGGTGGAATAATCACCAACGGAAAAGGGATATGTCTGTTAATGTAACCAAGGTAGTGAAAAACGTTAAGATATCTGGCCCACCACCTGCCCACAAACTGTATCAGTGCTGATCCTATGGGGTTTAGACTGACCTGTGCATCATTACTGGTGAGCATGTTCCCAGAAATGTACTACAGTCAACTATTATAACTGATATACTGTATTAGTTGCTGATATGTTTATGCAGCTCAAAATCAACCCAGGTAACTAATTGTAACAGTTGAAAGAGTTGGCAGCCTGGTTTGCTGAGCCACTACTCGAAATGACACAAAGTTATAGTTCTGCAGAAATAGTGACTATTTTTTGTTTTTCTATTTAAAAACAATTGAAATGGAAAAGGCATTGAAGTGAACTCCCCCTGCCACTGGGACAAAATTGGACTAATGTCTGTTTGGATTAAGAGAGAAGGTGCAATTAAATAGCTAGAAATTATTTATATTGGTAATGACAGAAAAACATGAGAGATGTCTGTCAGTATTTGTCAGCATGATATCAAGAGCATGGAGCAAATACACTACAGTATAAAGCAGATTCGTTCTCTGACAGAAGTACTGAAAAAAACATTGGAACAAGAGACATGCTGATGTAAATAGATACTTGAAAGCAGTAAAATTATAAAACATAAAAGTTTTTTTTTTAAATGACTAGTATTGCAGTAATATGAATGAAATGTGCAGTGAATATATTATTTTCTGGAGGCACTCTGCATAGTTATGGTAGAAAAAAGCAATGTAAGTGAGCAGGGGTAGAGGGGGAATAAAGGCCCAGTTTTGCTGTGATTCAACTGTAACTTCAAACCTGTGAAATAGGGAATATATACATTCTGTGTAGTTCATGCAACTTTCACAAGTAACACCTCTCTCTGGGAGTTGTATGACACATTGGATAATCCTATCACAGTAACTACACAGAATTTCTTCAGATGTCGCCTCTTTGAAGAGTTACAATGTGCCATTGTGATTGGATTAGTGGAAAAGTTTATATGCCGAAAACTTCCCACACCAGTCAGTTGAACTGAAGAAGCTGCTCGGATGAGTAGTGAAACGTCTTCATTGATTACTCAGCCAGTCCAGTTGTTTTTAGATTTACCTGTACTAGATATTCCTTAGAGGTCTTCGCTCAGGCTAAGTTGCATACAGCGGGAAATTTGAAGTTCAATGGACGTATATGTTGCAGCAAATATATTACATTACACAAGTCCAGGGAAAAATAGAGTTGTTATAATGCCCTACACATGAGCCCACTGTATAGTTTATGTTCCATATGTTAGATAAAGTATGGGGGAATCCGGTTACCCAGAAAAAATGTTAAGGACTTTTGCAGGCTATCACTCTGAAAAAAGGAAAAGATGCCAGCGATTTTTGGGAACTAAAAATATGATGTAAGTAACAGAAGATTGAGGAGGATCTATGCACTCCAGTGTACTTTGCCTGGTCTGAGCCGGCGAAGGCAAGTCTGGCGAAAGAGGTGATGTTCAGTAAAATCTGCATCTTAGTGAATTTGCGGAGTAACGCCGAGAGAGCGAGAGAGAGAGAGACAGAGAGAGAGAGAGCAAAAGGTGGGGCTCTGTGGCTGTGCGGGATTAATGTCAGCTCTTAGTACCAGGAAGGCTATGTCTAAGATCCAGGCTGCAAAAAAGGGCTGCAATAAAAGTTAATGAGGAAATGTAAAAAAAGTGCAATGACAAGAAGCTTTTACTGGTCATGTGTTTAAAAACAAATACCGTACTGGTTTATTTTAGATGTTTTTGGATTTTGTTTTGCTACAAATTGTCCGCAAATTTTTTTTAGAGATTTTCGAAGTATTCATATTTTTTTAAGCGTATCGATCAGTGCTTTTTTTAATTTCATACTTTAATCAGAATTGAATAAATTCAGTTACAATCATGGTTTTAGAGTTCGTGAGTTTAGTCTTAGTTTCAAAAACCACTAAAATCCAACCTTTAACTAATAAGCCTCTTGGTGTCTCCTAACACTACCAAATCCGGGAAAATCTGCTGTCTATCCCCATAGCTATGCAGCCAGTTGCAGGTAAAAATAATAAAAACAAACTTTCTGATTGGATGCCATGGGTTTTTACCTTGGGTCAAATTTGCCTAGTAATGGTAAATTAACCCAAGTTACTGGGTGTTAATTACAGATCATTTTAGTAGAGGGTTCCGCATGTAATTTTTGCTAATTTAAAAATGATAGGGCTGCAAAACATTTCTTCAAGTTGCAAGTGTTTCATGTTAGGGTGGGGAAGAAAATGGTTTATGGTAACAAATTACTGTAATTACAGCAAATTAGGAATTGTACTTTATAAATTAAAATGTTAATTATTGTAGGGCATATTTGTGTAATATTTATAAACATTTCCTCTAGTAAATATACCCCATGACTGAAATCAGACATCTAGTTCATGAAACGTAAGTAAAAGTACAGCCCCCCCGTGCCTAAAACAAGCGTAGAAATACTCCATCCTTCCAGTTACAGAAAGATTAAAGGCTGAGTTTTACAAATTTCCTTTATTTCATCAAATACTTCTGTGCCTTGGGGATCTGACACACCTTTCAAAAAATTTAATGAGTAAACGATAAGTAATTGTGCCAATTTGGCCTCAGTTAAAAATCTCTGCCCTGAAGATCACACAACACATGAAAAGGATTGGCAGCTGCAGCCCAGAACTAGATGTAGCACTGAGTGCCACCAACAGGAGAAACTGGGTAATATCTTTACTTGTAAAGCCATTCTCACAAGTTTTTCTTTTTATTTTGTTGGTTATTCCCCCTTTATAACAAAGCTTGGATAGGAGTTTGTGTCCAGACAATGCTGTTTGTAGAGATTTAATAGTATCCTTGTTGAAGATATCGTGCATGTTGCTAAGTTTAATACGAACGTTGATTCTGCCCTCAGTGTCTTGTTGTAGCCACTAGTAAAATGTTTTCATTTGTGCCAGTTTCGCAACCTTTTTTGGTGATTAAAATATACATATCGGCAGATTTTACAAATAATTAAGGATATTTTTAAGCCATGTATTTAGATTTTAATATTTTAGTCCTGTTCTTATTCAAACTAATCAATTATTATATCAGCCCCCTTCCTAGTTATGTTGTGTTGAACCATAGCCCTGAACCCTGCACAGATACTGTATATTAAATAAACAGAAACTATTGATCAACACACATCAGTACTATTTGGTTATAAACCAAAATAAAAGAAACCTGTTCAAACAAATTGTCATTTTATTAATTAAGATTTCATTCTGACTGGTGTCCATCCCTCAAGATCTGCCACCCTAGCCTTAAACCTATGTAGCACTTAGCAGTTCTACTGATGAAAATGATAAAACAAATCTGCATTATACAGTAAGTTGTGAAACAGGGGACCAGGGAATGTGCGTTGATCATTTTTTTTCTTTATTATGTGTTTATAGAGTAACTTGTAAGGATATGTTTTAAGTGCCTTAAATTAATAATGATGCACTAAAGTAAATACGTAGGTAGGATGAAGTCTTCCTATTCTGCATCCAGTATTCAGCAGAATTTTAGGCAAATTCAGCAATTATTCTTGCAACTACAAAGAGAATGCAAGCCAAAGATGTGACCTGTCTGGAAGAAGATTTGGAAAGTGTGCCAGCATAAAAAGAAGCACTAAGACATATGAAACCATCAGTTCTAAAATGAATGGCATGGTTGTTTTTTAAACTGTCTTGCCTTGTAATGCACAGAAATGTTCTTTGCAACATATTATTTTACTGGTAACCATGCATGATGGTAATGGTTTTTCATAGGGACAAGGGACACACTATATTTGGAATGTTAATATTTCACTAGCAACCTTGCATGATCCTTCAGTAATTATCTTCAGAACTTAATTTCCCTAGTGACCTTACATAGTGATGCTCTTTGGAATTATAATATGTCCCAAGTGTATGATGTTCAGCTGGGTGTATGTGTAATACTTTAGCACCATAAGACATATTTACCTAAATTGTGTCTCATAGGGGTCATATAAGGATCACTTGCACCTGTAATATTGGCCGATACATGGTGCAGTTTGTGCCATTTGCCAAATTAAAAATACAGTGCATGGAGCAGAGCATAGATCACAGGGGTGCAACTCAGTGCACCTATTGGCAGCATCTCTGATTTTTCCTGCATGTTGAGACTGGTGAAGGGATCCACTGAGCGTTATTCAAGGTGGTATACATAGACACTTCTGTCAAGTGCAGTCTTTTGTACTTAACAAAAACCTGCCTACCTGCTTATTGTAGCAAATTGTAGGGGAAGGCAAAAAACCTGAAGCGTCTTCAATTTGCCAAAGGAGGTGAGGATTAATTCTGACCCCAAGATTACAATCTTGAGGTGAGAATTTTTGTCCTAAAAGTTAAATCTTGTCCTAAAAGTTATATTTGGTAACCCTGTATTCTCACTTGCTAAAAAAGCCATCCAATCTCTTCTTGAAACGAATGTAACTGTCGGTACAACAACTACAACTCGAAAATTCATCAACGCAAGCATTTCATAACGAACTTTTGCTAGAGTTCATTTTTGCACCTTTGCACCTTGGGACTGAGGTGAACTGTGAGTGTTTTCTCCTTTATTATTTTTCCCATTATATTTTTGTATCTATATTCACTTAATACTTATTTGTTGAGCGGTACCTTAGACATTTTTTGTCATGTGGCAGTAGCACAAACCAAAGTATTTTCAGAGTTCATTTCTGCCTAGATTGAGGAGGATGTAGCTTCATCTTATCAGTTTGCCATGTGTAACCTGGTGAAGCAGACTCTGGCGAAAGGGGTAATGTAATGGAAAATTTGGAACTTTAGTGAATTTGCGGAGTAACAATCGTTCATCTGAGTGAAAACTCGCCTGGCAAAAAGGCCGCAAAACTCTTTCACTAGTGAATTATCCTCTACGCTGTTCGTGAATTAGCAATGTTCCTGCAGATTATATTTCTGGCAAAGCCTGGCGACTGCCACCTGATTTTAATAAATTTGCCCCAAAGACTTTGCACTGTGCATACTGCACTTGTGCTCATAAATTAGCTTTTAAACATGGGTGTTAAATTGCCACATTTTGTAAATATTTTACCTAGGTCAGTATGGCTGTCTGGATTTTTAAAATTTGCACATCCATATATTTTCAGGAGCATAAAAGAGAGCAGTCACCTGGTTAATAGGAGAACTAAATCTTAACTAAAGAAGTAAGGCAGAAATGTTGTACTTTATGATTTGGGCTTCTGTACCAACCCAAGGCAACCACAGCCTCCAAAGATGCCCCTGTATCTTCCCAGGTTGATACACATGATACTGAATATATAGACTACCAATATCACAACATAAAGTTGATTAGTAAATAATTCAGAAAATTGGTACATGGAAGCTCAGAAACCAGTACTATTAATAATGAGCCCTGTAGCATGTAGCCCCTAAACTCAGTTGTGCAAAGCACACTGAGCATGTGAGTGTCACAGACACTCCTAACAATATCCAATATGGAAAACTCTTGTGACAACTTTGAAAGCCTGGATCATTGCTACTGTAGAGAACCATATTCATTTTTAGGGTTTCGTTCTCATTTAAAATATTGATGCAACAGGTGCCCTGGCAATAGGTAATATCCTTTATGTGTAGCATTTTAATCTGTGCATACTATGCCAACATTTCTAATTTCTTTCAGTGAATGTGACTTGTACAGTGTGGGGGAATGCTTCAATTTTCTCTCTCAATGTACACCCCCACCACAGATGTAATGACTCAAGTAGGGTGCTTAATAAAGCCACTGAGAGACAGTTACAATGCAGTGCTAGCTGTTTAAAGTGCTTTATTCACAACATGGTTTGAACTCCACTGGCTTCTTATCAAGTGTAACAACTTCCAATGATACTGTGAGATTACCTGGGGATGGTAGGGACACCTGCCACCTTTGCTCCTTAGTGACGCTCGTACGGGTCCTTTTATTTTTGCCATGGCGCACTCTATTTTGGTGCCTAAAGTAGGTTCTGTTTTGCAAGTTCCTGGGTATGATTCTCATGTCTGACCTCTGCCTTATCCTTACTTTTACAATTGCTGCCTATCCTGACTCTGTTGCCTGTTCTTGACTACCAGTACATTTTTGGATTCTGATTCAGTATTGCTGATTGCTTGGTTTTTGACCTCAGCCAGTCCTCTGATGACACTCTGTTTCAACCCCGTTCCTGCTGTGTACGCTCTGGTTCCCTTGCCTGCCCAGAACCTGTACCCTGTTTTCTCACTTTAAGACCTGGAGGCATCCGAGGAGCAGAGGGTTCCTCCTGAAGCAAATGGCAATGGCATGAAGCGTGAGCTGTGACTGGAACCTTGACCCTTCTTCTGGGTTTTGGGAGACTGTACAAATTTATACACAACTACAAGAAGTGGTGCATAATGTGACCCCTTGAAAGGGGTGTGTTAAAGAAACAGAGTCCATTTTTTTTGTGTTTCCAATGTCCATATGTGGGAATTGTTCCAGTGCCAATAAAGTTCAATTTGAAATACATGCAAAAAAAGTGTGCTGTCAGTGTGTTTTGAGATTCACCTGAAATAAACATAATTTCTCATAAAACATATTGTACATAACAGTAGAGGAAGGAAAAAAAATCCCCAATACTCTTACCATTAGTCATATCATTAACACATTCATTTATTTTCTATTCCCAGAATTCTTTAAAGGGCAAAAGTTTATCTAAAACAAAAAGAAATTTCTCACTTCTGTTGTGCCCATTAAGGTCCTGGGGAACCATGCAGTGGTGTAACTATAAAAGAAGCATTTATATTGTATTCAGGGCCAGTTTTCATTGCGCGGCGCCCCGAGGCTGCATGGTCATGGCGCCTGGTAAACACACGAGCACCCCCCCGCTGCATGGTCCTAGCGCTGAACAATTACTGCACTTAACCCTTCCTCTGTGCACCTAGCAGTTTTTTCAATGTTGTATTTCTGTATGTAGTCTATATGTTCGATTTATACACTCTTTCGACTATACAGTACTGTTGAATATGTTGACACTTTATAAATACATGTTAATACATATTATAATAAGAAGGATAATATTAATAACACCACTTTTCATCCAGGAATTTCACCTCCTGCTTCGAATTTCAATAAAATGCAACTGAGAGTGATTTTACAGGGTATACCATGATGTTACATTAGTTTACTTCAATGCTATTTTTAAAAAAAATATTTTATAACTAGACCCATTAATCTATGGCAATTATTCAGTCTGAAAGTGTCACTTTTTGTAGTTTCTCCCACTGGACCATTGTGCAAAGAAAGTTTTTTTCCCTATTTATTCGGCTCAAATATTATTTGCTGCCAAATAAACTTTGGGCCACTTTAAGCTGTAGTTTGTATCCCACATGTACAGTTGAGTCAATGCTGGTGTGAAAGTGAAAGAAAGTGGGCCCCTTAGTGCTTATTTAAAAACCAATGGACTGAATAAAGCAGAAATGAAGGCACAGGTGGGGCCAGAAGTAGGAACACCACATGAATACGTGTGATACAGAGTACAGTTATGTATTCATCACAAATGGGGGTTGCAGGCCTCTGTTTCAAATTAGACCTGCAACAATTCTCCTTTATTCAGGGTAGGGTGCAAAAAAATGGCAGGTAGTGTTATTTGCACTTTGCACCCTGCCCTGCATGTAGTAAATGACCCCTATATTGTGCCAAGTCTCAGTCTCTTTAACAGATTGTAAAAGGGAGAAAAATATTCTTTATCAAATTGCCACTTTAAGGTCCCCCTTAATATGGATACCAGATCAGACAAGAAAGGTAAACCCTAGAACTGAGGAAATTGTATTTAAACCTCTAAGCTAATCTTAGTGCACAGTAAACAAGGAGTCATGAAGCAATTTGGTTATGATACAGCACCCCTGCATATCATGCACAAGAAAACCAGTAGAACAAGAAAGCTTACAGTTGCTTCATTTTGGGAATTCCCATGTCTTTTCTTTTTTTTTCTGTTATTCCAAGTAGTCCCACTGTAACTTTGAATAACTCACCAAGGCTGGGAAGGAGGAGGGAGCAGGCAATACAGCCTCCTCCAGTTGTTGAACTACAACTCAATCTTCTAGTAGGGATACATGATGCATTAGATAAAGGGGTTATTAAACCCCTGATAAATATGCCGCATCTGCATTCACCAAATAAGTGGGAAGCTTGTAGACAAAGATAAAAAAGCTGTGTATTTTGGCTTGCAAGATTTCATGTTGTGCCTGTGACTCGTAGTGCATGGCAGGGCATCAAAGCACTTACATTACTTACTATACCTTTCTGAATAACATGTGCTTTGTTTTTAGAACAAATCTTACCACCAATATGTTGGAGAGCATGATGTCTCCCTACATTATCTACCCTTTGAAATTCAGGCATTATTAGTCAGTAAAAATTAAGATATTTTATGCATGTTCCTAATCTTCCCAAGCCCCGCAATTTTACAAATAGTCACAACTCCACAAACATTCCTGCAATGGGGATGGGAAGTGGGGTCAGCAATGCCTGAATTATTAATCTTTAGTTTAGGGGGGAGGGTCTGGAAATCTATGAAATTTACAGTAGATAAACTTCCTCTGTTGCTATTCTTTCTAGGGAAGTTCAAATATGTGAGGGGAGTCAAACATAAATTAAACAGATGTTTGTAGACTTCTATTCTGAAAGCATTACATGAGCTCAGATAAGACACCAATGACTGTCCAGTAAATTTGATTCTGTAACAACACGTTCGTTCACAGGGAATTTACAGTGACCCCTAGGGGATATCTGTATGGTTGCACTGAAATCTCAAACATTTATCTTCTCATGCAGTACAGATTTAAAATCAGGAGCATATGCTGGCCATAGTGACTGCTGCTGGCATGTAATTGTAAACTGCTGATTGTAAATGCGTGCTGATATGCAATCATGTCTGTATACACCATCACACCCCATTTACCAGAAGTAAAGTGTAGGCCACAAAGCAGTCATGCTGTTCATTTACTAACAGGCATTCTTAAGCACACAAACCATCCCTAGCACACTATTGCATTAAACAGCAGTAAACAAGACTTTAAATGGCCAAAAGTATCTAGATAAAGGTTTTGGCCAAAAGTATCTGGAAACCCATTGTAAAAAGACTAGTTTTTCATCTTATTTGTAACACTCACTGTTTAAAGAAAGAAAATCCCACCAACAATGTTTCAAAATCTAGTTTAACTGCTTTACAAAAGATTAGAGGCATTATAGCAAAGGGATGACCAACTTTATCTTAATACCTTGGTGACATTGGACCAACAGTCCCTTTTGTCCTCAGAGAAACGATTATCAAAATAGAATTAAATATTTTGAAGACTATGAAAAATTAAACATTTTTTAATTACAAATAATTTCAAATATACTAAGCTAATGTAATAACTTACCCCGGTAGGGGTGGGGGGGTTCGGCGGGGACGCCCGCCGCACTCCAAGCGGGGATGCCCACAAGGATCTTCTGCGCGTGCCGTGTCTGTCTGCGTCTTAAAGGCACAGGCGCGCTGATGTATGACGTCAGCACGCAATGGTGCGAATTTTAAATGTATTTAAAGGGACAGTTTGTATTTGTTCATTGCCAGTGATAGGACTAGTTTCCTCGTGCCTTTGAGCCTTTGTGCATCTGTTCCTGTTTGTTATTGATCTCCTGTTGTGACCTTGCGTGCCTTTATTTTGTCTACTCCTTCTGCCTGATCCTATTCTGATTGATTACCCAGTTTGACCCTTTGCCTACCTGAGGATCCTAGTTATCTGCCTGCCTCGACCCAGCCTGCCTGACTACGATTCTGCCTTATCCTGTTGTACTGCGACCTTCGGCCAAACTCACTTTAAACAGTTGTGCCCCTTTGCTTGCCAGAACTCTTCGCCTTGCTCCTCTCGAAAAGTCCAGGTGGCATCTGAGTACGCTGAGGGCTCCTCCCGAAGCCAAAGGCGGTCACACTACTGGTGAAGCCGAGCCAAGACCAGGGAGCTTGGCACTAGTTCTGGTTTAGGGTGCCGACCTTGACAGCTTTAACTTTAACTGGAGCAGAGCCCAGACCGATTATGCACCAGTTAGGGATTGGTGTGTTAATGTGTAGATTAGTGGAACCTACAAGAGCTGTAGTGAGACAGTTGTGAAGAAGCTCCTGTATGTTAGACAAGGCAGAGAAGTAGAGGGATACTTTATCGGGAGAGGAGGCCCCCTCAACAGTTAATGGCACTCTGCTAGTGCACTTTCCAATTGATTTTAGTGTGAACCATCGGGCACTTGCTTTCCTCATTTAATACTGAGTAGGAATAGACATCTTATTCCTGTTCTGTATGCAAAGTTGCTTTACTGCACATATGTGGGACCACACTAGACCCCAAAAGCCAACTTTTAATTGGTATGGATTACTGGATTGTAGCAAATTTGACCAAGTTATTAGGTCAACCTGAAGGATGTAGGAATGCTTCTTCAGTTAATCAATAATTTCAAATAGAGCAACTTATTTGTGCTTTCTTTGAAGGATTTTGAAAGACAATTGTTAATTTAAAGCATGAAAGCAAAATAGTAGACTATTTCAATTATGCTATAAAAATTGCTCTGGGTTTGCCAGGAACTGAAGAATTGATCATGCATTTTGATGCATTGCAGACAGAATATTATCTTAAATAACGAAGGCCTTGAACTGTTTGCCTTTGCAGAACATTTTAATACATTGTCTGTGGGACAAGGGTATGTGCAAAGTGCATCAAAGTAATGAGCTGCACTTTATTTGCAGTCATGTCAGTTTTTATGGTTTAAAATTCATATGAAATCCATTAAAGCAGTCACTTTGTTTTCCTCATTTAATTATTACAAGACACCCTGAAGTGCCTCCCTATTGACACACAGGCAGAAAGATTTGTGGACATAAAATTTAATAAACCAGTATAATTCTGTAATTGAATTTCTTGAAACATGATTAGCTTGGCTGTATTATGTTGTAGTGGTGACCTTATCATTGTAGAACAGAAGTATGCTTAAGAAATGCTGAAATATATGATAGTTATTTTTTTCTTGGCCTTGATGGATGGTACACTGGAACACTACAGTTATTAAGTTACATAGACCTAGTTTTAGAGAAACATTTTTACTCTTTTTTAACTTTATGCCCATGGGTCTTATGTTTTCTCTGTTCTCTTAATTATACCTAGAATAAAGTCAACATTCTATACCTTCAAGTCCTGCTACAACCAAAATTGTTCCTGCGGTATTTTGCTCAGTACAATGGAATACCTGTGCTATGATAGAACTGATATTTCTCTGTAGGAGTTTGGGAATAGTCCCTGCCTTGAAATCCTTAAAGGGAATCTGTCGTCATTTTAAACTTTTTTTTTTTTTTGCATTTTTATAAAAAACACACATCCATAAACACTGTCTGGCAAATAAAATGTTAATCCACAAATCCATGCATAAGTTATTTTAGTTTGTATTTTGTCATGGGGGCTTCCATTTCTGCTCATTACACATTCATCCTGTGCTGCTCTAACAGCAGGCACAGCATTACCTGTGTGCTTGGAGGCAGCCCCTCTGTAATGAAAAGCCAGGTCGCACTACGACATGAGAATCTAGCTGTACACTCCCCCTCCCCTCTCTGCCCATGTGTGATGTTTGGAGGAGAGAGGTCACATGGGAAGCAATTAGTTTCACTTTCCTATGTCCTGCTCTACAGCTGCACTAGCAGCCCCTCCTCCCACAGACACTATCAAAGCTCCTGCCATTCTGTAAGTTTGTTCTCTGCTTTCCTTTGGAGGGGGGAACTTTCTCTCCTTGCTGCCTTCCTAGTTTGTTTTACTGGTGGTAAAGGAGCTGTGAGTTCCCTCTGCTATCCACCTCACACAGACCTTGCTCCATTCCTGCCTGCAATACTTCTTTTTTCATTAACTACTTACTGTCTCCTTTCTCCTGAGCTATTTTAACCCTTTCTAGACTTCCTCCTAAGTTTTCCTGGTTTTCAAGTATGTCCTTATTTTATCCTTTTTTCTATTCCCTGTCATCAGTCCTGGGAGTGTACTCCTGTGTTTCTCCTGTGTTTCATTTTTCTGTAAACAAATTTAAAAAAAACTATCTATATAAAATATTTTTTCCAGTGCCCAAAATGAATTCTCTGTGTGTGTGTGTGTGTGTATATATATATATATATATATATATATATATATATTTATATTTATTTTTGAAACGTAAGTGGGGGCAGTGATCACAGGACTATCTTATTTCAGTCCTTCTGAAGTGGTGTCAGTGGGAGCTTATCTTGATTCCTGCCTATTGTTCAATTGACAGGCTCAGCAGACAAGGCTCTATTTACATTACAGCAGTTTGTAGGAGGGAGGGGTAATGACATCACTCCAACTTGCAGTGCAGCAGTAAAGTGTGACTGAAGTTTATCAGAGCACAAGTCACATGACCTGAGGGCAGCTGGGAAATGTCAAAATGTCTAGCCCCATAGCAAATTTTAAAATTAGATATAAAAAAATCCATTTCTTGTTTTGAAAAACAGATTTCAATGCAGGATTCTGCTGTAGTAGCACTATTAACTGATACATTTTGTAAAAAAAATTTTTTTCCACGACAGTATCCCTTTAATGATATTACACCATCTTTCCTGTGTTACTGCACTATTCTTTTTATGGCTTTTGTAAAGAGATAAAATCATAAAATCTACTGGGAAATCAAAATGAAAATAGTTATACGTTTGGTACGCAAATGTAACTTGTTGCAGTACTAAGCCATAACTCTTTATGCCAATCAGATTGGTGTAGAAAAGGAAATTGGGTGATCTGTGTTCCCAGCCTTAGCTATAAATATCCTTGGTAAAAGCACATATTTCACATTTTTTACATTATGCAATAATTGACAACAAGAGGACTGTAGAGTGGATAACCTAAATTATATAATGTTTTATGACATAGGTGTCCTGTCTGCATATCAGGTATATGCTGAAGCTAAAGCCCCATTGGTTAACTCTTTCTGTTCTAACTTTAAATTACACAATTTTAGAAAATGGGTAGCGAGTCTTCTTGTTAGATTAGATAGTGGGTCCAATCAAGTACTACTGTATATAGGACGTCTGGTTGCAGGGGGTTCTAGGTGCTTGACGTATGCAATTGGGTCCAGGTAAGGTGCAGGTCCACTTTATTAAATCCATGCACATCTCTAGAACACTGTCCTCAATGAATTTCTGATTAAATACTCCAAGTTCCCTGAGTGAGGAAGCTTTAGCAACCTTGATTAATATACATATTTTAAACATCAGATGGAGGAACTTTCATGTAGACATTTAACTTCTTACACCCTAAATGAATGATGACAAGTTGTACCCTAGTGCCTGTGTGAATTGTGTAATGTTATAAGTTTGCTCCATGTGTATACTTTCACTGTGGGTATGTATGCATAAAATCATTGTATCCAAATATATTAAACATAAGCAAAGTAATGTATGAAAATTAGAATATAATTACTAGAATAACTTTGGGAATAGCAACCTGGAGAGTGGATAGGACCAGTGCACAGGGGCATAACTATAGAGGAAACAGACCCTGCGACTGCAGGGGGCCCAGGAGGTATAGGGGTCCCATGAGGTCCTAATTCATATACAATTTCAATAAACTTGTCATCCTGGGGGCCTGAAAAATAATCTGCTATGGAGCCCAGTAATATCTAGTTAAGCCACTGCCAGTGCAGTTAAATTATACCATACAGATGGTCAGTAAAGTGATTAGTAAAGTGAAATGTAATGTATTCAATGCTGTCTAAATATTATTTCAATATATATCAGTTCCACGTCTCACTTTCTACTTATTGCTGGCAGTGTGCATGATTTATATAGAGCTTTATAGAGGGTTTTGGCGTTAAGTGATCTGAGTTTAAAATGTAAACATCTGCAAGTAGTGTAAGAATTTTTGTGAAAACATAGCATTCTAAAAAGCTATATTAATCTGGCCCTCGAGTATTAAAAATCCCATAAAGTAATTTAACCTTGACATTAGTTCTTGCCAGTGTGCCAGATATGTAAACACATTCTTCCCTTAATTGTATAAACAACAGAGTACAGAAAACATGTAACTCCTCTCACTTTTATTTATAACAGGCCCAGGCAGGGTAAGTCAACACTTACATGCAGGAACATTTCTAATAAATGCTGGGTTGTGCTAACTGCAAAGTGATTGTTAAATTTGAACAGTAACATCAAAAAATAAAAGTGTTTTAATGTAATGAAAATATAATGTAATGTTGCCCTGCACTGGTAAAACTGATCTGTTTGCTTCAGAAACACTACTATAGTTCATATAAATAAGCTGCTGTGGACCAATGGCGGAAATTGAAAAACAGCTATATGGCACAGGTTAACTAATGGATAGCAGATAACACCATTAGACAGACAGAGCTTTTTTGTTATCTGCTGTGTAACCTGAGCCTTTTCTCCTTTGAATGGCTGCCCCCATTGCTACAAAGCAGCTTATTTATATAAACAATAGTAGTGTTTCTTAAGCAAACACATCCGTTTTACCAGTGCAGGGCAACACTGCATTATATTTTCATTACTTTAAAACACTTTTATTTTTTGACGTTACTGTTTCTTTAAACACCAACAGTATGGCCCTTCTGGATGGATTTTCAGAAATGCCCACTACTTTGTGTATGTTCTGGTGACCTTAAACTTGAAGACTCATCTAATAATTATGTTGTAAAGTAATAATACCTAAAAAGCTTGAATCATGTCTAAAAACCTTTAGCAACCATTCAGATGTATAATTTTAAACTGTAAACATGTAACTACCACTTACCGATTGGTTGTGCTATGGGCTGCTTGTATAAAGCATCTGCCAGTGTTCAGGACCCATGAGGCAGTGGCAAGTTGTACAGAAAATACAGGGAGTAGCAGTACACAGGGTAAAGTCTATTAAACAAAGCAATGGTAGGACAAGAATACAGGTGCAGGGCAGGGTACATAAATCCATGGATTGAGATGATGTGGCAGTTGACGAAAATGACAGCAGTGTTCATAAAAAGAAACAGGGAAGGCCGAAGGATGTGTTGTAATTAACCCCTTTTTCCAAAGGCAAATCTCATACTAACTTATGTGAGAAATCTCAGGTAAAGGTAATGTAAAAATCATTTACACTTAGGTGAATAGTAACTTGACTAGTAACTTTCTTTCACCCTGACAAGTGAATAATACTGAGCATAGTTGCCACACATATTTACCCTCTTTGCTTTTTGAGGGACAATTACTCAACTAGAAAAAAAATGGACACTCAGGGACTTATAATTACCAGCTGCCATTCGCAATGTGAAAAGTTATGCCTTTGCGTGAACAAATTTTGCTTTGCGCAAATTTAATATAGCTTTTGCGAACCCGGAAACTAACGACCACTTCCGACAGTGGAGGACCGTTTGCGAATGTTATAGTTTGCACCAATGCGCAGTAAATGTAATAAAACTTCTTACTGAAAAAGTGGTTATGTTTGCTCCAAAAGATAACAACGCCTTCAAGGACTTCTTAAGAGTGCGCAATTAAAATTCGCCATGCGCAATTAAAATTTGCAATGCAATAAAAGTTGATGGAACAATATTACATTGCGAGATGTGGATTTTTATTCTTATTGGTGCAAAATATTTTGTTCTTTGCGACTTTTATTACATAATAAAATTATATATATATATATATATATATATATATATATATATATATATATATATATATATATAATAATGATAAGATTTCTAAAACAAATTGGAGTTCTAGGGAAAAGCATTTTGGTAATCTAATGGAGAAAATGTAACAATTAATTAATTAGGTATGCAACCGAATAAACAAAGATAAAAAAAAAATTAACATGAGATTTTTATGGGTGGCCAAAGTAAAAATAGAATAAAATAAAACAAAAAGTATATACATTGCTTATTGGCTTAACGGATTCTTTTTAGAATTTATATGAATCCAAAAATGAATTTATTATCATGTAGATTGAACTATGCAATTTGATTGATGGTTAATGTGACATTGTCATTTAAGTAAACAGCCTTTGGAAAATCAACAGATACATTTTAAAACAAATTGAGATACTTGGTTTAATAGGATAAAATGTAACAAAAAATGAACCAAATAATTACATTGGTGGATACAAGTTTACGTTCAAGGGAAATAAGCTTATGCAATGAATTGACAGAGAAAATTATACAAATGACGGTGTTTGCTTTATTGATGGCAGTTTGGAAACTTTATGTTTTAATTATAAATTACACTGAGGGTTAAAAATGATTGCATTGGGATTGATTAATTAATAAAGTAATTTTCTGTTTGAGGTTTAATAAAAACGTTAATGTCCTTTGTATACTATGCCTATGACTAGTTATCTTGTATACGAAATGTGTCAGGATTTCGAAACTGTTAAACTGTTGAAATAAGGCTCATCTTTTATCGCGTGGCTTCTGGAAGTGCTTGCCTAACTTGTGGATTCTGATTTCACCCTCAGCTACGGGTTCGGGGCGATGCACATTAAAATTGGTGAGTGCGCTTTTTACTCATTTCAGATACATACTCGGATTGAAAGTGTTTGTGAACCATAAAGCGTGGGGCCTGGGGTATATACACCCAGACCAATCAAGAAAGAGGGTGAGCCGTTTGCACTATTTTTGGAAATCTAGGAGCTACAATATTGTTTATACTAAGATTATGGACTAAGCTAGATAACTCTCTAGAATATTTGATTTAATTAATTAGGAACGGTGCTGTATACAGATCTATCTATCTATCTATCTATCTATCTATCTATCTATCTATCTATCTATCTATCTATCTATCTATCTATCTATCTATCTATCTATCTATCTATCTATCTATCTATCTATATAGATATACAGGTATATCTATATATATATATAGAGTTATATATAGACCTAAAAGGTTGAGCCTGATGGAAGTGTGTCTTTTTTCAACCTTACTTACTATGTAACTATGTAAACTTCAAGCCTGTGCATTGCAGCTAAATAAAAGTATTTTTGAAGGGTCATTAGCGCATTCCAAATTGGGAATCACTCTGGGCACAGCCAGTTAGTGGCAGCAGATTATAGCATGTGTGTCGGTTGCTCAATCTCATATAATCTTTTACAAGTTTTACAGACGCATGAAACAACTGGAACCTACTATAAAACTTAAAAAAACATCAATCTACTATAAAATTCAATAAATATCCAGGGCAAAAACTAATATTCACCCAAATCACATGCTAATAGGCCTATAGTTTGCATGCTAGTGGTGGTATGAAAATAAGACTTCCATCCATTGTTCCTATCAATACTAAGATGGTGGACGCATTTTTAGCCTAGAAACTATTACTGTGGACTACAGTGGATAGTAAGTTCCAACTTTCATCATGCACTGTTTTCTATGCATTTTACAGTAATATAAACTGCAGTCATTTCTGTCACATGACTCACTGAAACTTGTGTATTATAATAAATAAAGTACCCCCAGTTGCAAAATATGAGGATATTAGAAGTTACCTCGGCATCCATGACCTGTATAAAAACACTTGGCCTTCATCCTTGTGCTTTTCTATGTTCATGAAACTCCTCGGTAACTTATAATATCCTTATACTGTATTTTACAAGAGGGGGTACTTTATTCACTATATAATCTACAGACCAGCTAATTCCCTATGGGCCAGACTTTAAATTATATCCTTATAAATGGCGCGTTCTTGCGTCAGAACGCGCTGATTATAAGACAGAGACAGCACCTGCGCTGCAGCTCCCTCCCTGCTGCTTTCCTTTCACTCAGTGGCGGAACTACCGGGGGAGCAGGGGGTGCAGTCTACGAACGGCAGTCTACAAAATTGCGTACGGAGGGGGGCAGTTACGTTACTGCTTTCACTCCCCTCCCCTCCCATCTTACTTTCAGGCACAGGAGCTATCTTTCTTCACATGGCGCACTTGTGTCTCTCTGCCTCACAGCTATCTGCACGTCAATCTCCCTGCCCCTTCGTCTCCAATTTCGCTCCGCCCTCCCCATGATGCTTCTCTAGTCTCGCAGGATCTCACTCCAGTCTCTCTCCCCCTCCCACCATGGCAAGTTTGCTCGCTGGAAATCTCTCTTCCTCTCATGTCCTGCTGCCCCTCCCAAGTTCCGTGTCTTCTCTTGTCATTCTCTCACCCTTACGGTGCCTTTCCCCATACTCCACAGCAGCTGATGACGTCACCAATGGCAGGCATAAGAACATGAAGCTGAACAAAACTGGAAGCAATAGAAATAAAGGTACAAACAGAACTACAGGGAAACTCAAGAAACAAAATTAAATAATGTGAACACACAGGGAGCAAACACATGTTTAGCAGACACAAAAGTAAACACAACACAGTGTAGCATTTTGAAGAACATACATGAAAGTGAGACACAAAAAATCCTATAGATTATAATGCATAATGTACCCCCTACTTAAATTTATAAAGATATCAGAAGTCACCTCGGAGTTATATGACCTGTATAAAAGCACTCGGCCTGTGGCCTCATGCTTTTATATGGTCACATAACTCCTCGGTGACTTATAATATCTTTATAAATTACAGTAGGGGTACATTATCCACTATATAATTGTAGGAATGGCACTGAAGGGTGTGAATTTATCTAAATATCAGATAAAAGCCAAAATAATTGTAGGAACTCTAAGATAGGAAATGTATTGGCCATTTAGTTAAACGATAAAACTCAATCTGCTTGAGCACAAAAAACGTTGATTGCAATTTCCTAAACTCCCACTAGATGGCTTACATGCACCATAATCACTGAGTGTGCAGCCTATTTAAATGCCAAACAGTAATGTCAATTAGAGTTTTAATGATGAATAATAGTAAACATTTTGTTTAACCCATTGCTGAAGCCACCTGGCTGTTTTAAGTGCATGGACACCACTGTTTTATATGTCTATAAATCCATTAGAGCAACCCCCTGTGGTGATTTTCCCAATTTCCAGTCAAAGGTGACACACTAAAAGCTACTAAATGTACCCACATTACTATTAGTAATCATTTGCTGCATCTGAATCTTATGAAAAGTGCATCTCAGGGGTAAACCTGTGAAATACTCTATCCTGCCATTACCATCTCCTTAAACACATATATTTAGTAGTGAGTCTACGGACAGGTCTAGTATATGATTTTATACTATATCTACATATGTTGTTCCTAATTTTGTTGGGGATAAGGGAAGTAGTGGAGTTGTGCTCACCACTAATTTTTAAAACCATTAGGCGGGGGTGCAATGAGGCTGTGACCACAAAATACATATAGACAAATACAAGAGTCCTCTGCACTCAACCCATTATCAATATATTTAAGACAGAGACATTTTGTGCATACTGCTACTGAAAAATGCCTTACCCTTTAAACAAAACAGGGATTGTTTGTCCATATATTTAAGCAGCTTGTACGTTGCAGGTAAAACTTAGTCCCTTTGTAAAATGTATAATGAAGCAATAGAATTCTTAATGAATCAGATGAAAATTGAGTGTAGGACTGGCCAGATATGGGATGACGTATGTTGTCTATGTCTTAAATATATTGATAATGGGTTGAGTGCAGAGGACTCTTGTATTTGTCTATATATATATATATATATATATATAATCATATAGTAGAACCGGCACTCACCCTCAAAACATCAGGCCCCGGGTGCTGCTTCAGGGGATAGCATATTGAATCATTTAAGAGCACTCACGGGTATTGTGAAGAATAATTTTTATTGGAGTGTTACAGTCTACCCCACATCTTTTTTTTTTTTTTTTTTTTTTTTTATTGTGAAGAATAATTTTTATTGGAGTGTTACAGTCTACCCCACATCAACGCGTTTCGGTTCTCTCTGAACCGTCGTCAGGATGTACCCAGAAGTCATCACGTGATCCATAAATACACACATAGACCAATCAGTAAACAGTGTTAATTAAGTATTCACGACAGTGTTCTGCATTAGAGAGTTAGCATAAATTACCATATTCAGTGTAAAAAATTCCAAATACAGGTTAAAAAGCATTTGTATAAAAGTGAAAAAAGTACTTATATAAAAGTGAAAAAGTGTACACAAAGCTGACCATGTTAAAAAACATTAAAAATAGTGAATCATCTAATCTCCTAAAACATAGGAAATATATACAGATGACAGATCACAGAACAAGGTTATCAAGGATATCCGTGTATTACAGCTTCAACGCCAATCGGAAACATTTTCATAAATAAATGGTAATGTATAGCTGCAATTGCTGGTGCATAATTGCTGAGTAAATACTAGCGCTTCCTGAGCCATATAAGAAATCTAATTGGAATAAGGATCTGATTCCATCCAAATATGTCCATGGTTCCGTATATACCGCCTGTCGGAACACATAAGCTGATTAGTTCATTATTGTTGTAACTGCAAACAATTCTGTCCCAATGCACCACTCAACTATAATCAGGTGTCAAAACCATCACGGGCATATGCCTGTCTAAAAAACCATGTTAGACCATTATTGTGACACCTATATTATATATTATATATCTTATTTACATGGCTCCTTGATGCCCCGTTCTATGATCCAATATATATAAGTGTAGCATAATTGTAACTGCAATGTATCGATGAGTCACCACTCCCATATCACTCTTATCGTGTAGAACAATCCCCTGTCTGAGACCCAATAAATATAAACATAAATCCGTACTACCATCATTCTCAAGAGAGTACGATATTGGTTAGTATTAAAAAAGGAAAAAGGAAAAAGAAAAAAGGGAAAAAAGGGAAAAAAGGACGGACAAGAGTACTCTTAAATAAAACATGCCAATGAGTACATCTCGTTGAGGCCCCTAGGGGCCACTGTATCCAAAGTCCGTATCCACTTGGCCTCTCTTTGAAGCAATATTCTCCCCCTGTCTCCTCCACGCTTAAGTGGGGGGACATGATCAATTAGTACACATCGGATAGAGGGGAGCGAGTGTCCAGAACTCACACAGTGTCTCGCAAGTGGGGTATCGGCCTTACCAGAAGATAGAGCAGTACGTATGGTGGATCTATGGTTATTCATACGGATCCGAAAAGTGGTAGTACATTTCCCAATATAATACAAGCCGCAAGGGCAGATAATACAGTAGACCACATATTCAGAAAGACATGTCAATCTATGTCGTATTTCAAATCTCCTGCCACTGTGTGGATGGGTAAAATGAGATCCAGTTAGAAGAAAACCACAAGTGATACATCCACTACACCTGAAACAGCCCATCTTATTAAACTTCATTCTGTTAGATTTCAGCCATGACTGTGACAAAGTAGTTTCCTGCATGTTCTGCAAATCCGTGACCATCAATATGTCCCGCAAAGCCCGACCCTTACGGTATGCGCATCTCGGTGCTTTCACTTTGGTAAATGGTAAGCTGTTATCCATTTGTAATATGGGCCAATTCTTTCTGATGGCTGTGCATATGTGTTTACTTGCAGGCGAAAAGTTAGAAACAAATGTCAAAGTGTCCCCTTTGTTAGCTTCTCCTGGCCTGATTCTGGAAGTATCTGTATTCTCTTTTGAGAGAGCTCTTTCCAATTCATTGTCCAGGAACTCTCTCTGGTAACCACGCTGTACAAATCTCTCATGCATCTCATATGCCTGTTGTTTTCACAATACCCATGAGTGCTCTTAAATGATTCAATATATATATATATATATATATATATATATATATATATATATATATATATGATTTTAATGTTATTAATTATTCAAATGAAAAGCACAGAGATCTCCCATATCTGCCATTCAGCTGAGTAAGAGCCAGCTATAACTCACATTGTCCTTTGCCATCCAAATACTGATTGAATGTAGATGATGAGATTGCTAGACTCTACAGTTATGTAGGCTTCCTCTTTTGCATTAATACCAATAAAATATAGTATCTACTGCAAATATTCCGGAAAGTTTGAAAATCAAGTTCATTGAAGATTTGTGTACTTGCAAGCTAAAGACACAAGGGTGTATGTACAAATGCAGGTAAACTAAAGTGCAAAGAGCAAAAATCAAGCTAAAATAGTACTGAGGTCCCATACAATGTCCCATGTTCAGCCTGTTTTGATGAACTGTAATATACAGGTATGGGATGTGAAAGTTGTGAATTACAGAAAAGTTATCTCCCGTAGACTCAATTTTAATCAAATAATTAAATTTTTTTAGATGGCTTTTTGGTTATACTAAAACACATTTTACTCAATCCCAACTAAAATATATTTAATCCTTACTGGAGGCAAAAAAAATCCTATTGGGCTTATTTAATGTCTAAATTATTTTGTAGTAGACTTAGAGAATGGAAATCCAAAATACGGAAAAAACCCTTATGTGGAAAACCCAAGGTCCCGACCATTCCTGATAACAGGTCCCAAACCTGTTGTGAGTGTAAAAGATGCAAGGGTACAGTAGAATTAACAAAGCATGAACTACTGGTTATCCCAGGGTTCCCA